>VXAX01001773.1:422240-492871 GCA_013399835.1 Leptocoma aspasia
GCCACCTGGCGGAGGCTGCGCGCAGCGGCACCGCTGCCGCCATCTACTCGAGCCCCAGGCCAAGGCACGGCACGGTCGCCTGCAGGAACCAGGTGCGTTTGGAATGTCTGCAGAGAGGGAGACCCCATGACCTCCCTAGGCAGCCTGGTCCAGTGCTCTGCCACCCTCACTGTGAAGAAGTTCTTCCTCAGGTTGAGGTGAAACTTGCTGTGGTTTCTTTTATGGCCATTGCTCCTCATCCTGTTGCTGGGCAGCGCTGAAAAGAATCTGGCACCATCCTCTTGACATCCGCCTTTCAGATATTTATGCACATTAATGCGATCCCCTCTCAGTCTTCTCCAGACTAAACAGCCCAGCTGCCTCAATCTCTCCTCATTAGAGAGATGCCCCAGTCTCCCAGTCACCTTTTGTTGCCCTGTGCTGGACCCTCTCCAGTAGCTCCTTCTCTTTCTTGTACTGAGGAGTCCAGAACTGGACACAGCACTTCAGATGGGGCCTCACTAGGGCCAAGTAGAGGGGGAGGATCACCTCCCTCAACCTGCTGGCCACACTCTTCCCACCCTTTTTTCATCTATATTTATCCTCAGAGCAGCAGCCTTTCCTCCGGGATCTCAACCTGGCTATGACAGAAAGCAGCTTTATACACACAGTATTAGGTATCTGGTTAAAAAAAAAGTTTCAGAGGGCATAAATATAAAATTAACTCCTTAGCACGCCTTATATCAAATGCCTGTAATTCTACTTAAACTCTCAATTCTACTGGTTATATAATGAGGGGAAACTTTCAAAAAGGTGAACTGTACAACACATGCCATTCTCTCAAGAATGTTCAATTAATTAAAATGGCACCAATCTAGAAAAAGCACCTGTCCCGATTTCATCTAAGTAAAAAAAACTCAATAAAGAGGAAAATCATGATACAATGAACACAAATGTATACCTCCCAATAAATCATACAGACTAGTTCTGTGCCATTTCTTCCTATCTAAAATTAAATGGGGTTCAGAGTAGAATAGGTGCTCTCTCCCCTTAACCCTTCTTGCAAATACGTACAACATCACACATGTATACAAGATTAAATACAGGGAAAGGACAATAATTTGATGTTTCTATCCAGTATGGAACTGCACTTGGAAGCATTCCTCCTGGCTCTTTGGAACTGAAGGAAATGATCTGTAAATGCACATCTTAAAACTCAACAGATGAAAATGAGAGGATTTGACTTATAACACCTTCAGAACTTGAGCTTATTTATTTCCTTTTAACTGGAACAATTGTGATACTGGCAATTACTGACATTTACTGTTTTTGAGACAGGGCATTAGATTATCTGAAAACACAGCACAAACTTGCTAATCCCAGTTTCAACACAGAAAACATCATTTAGATGTACTTCAAAATGGAGACAATTTAATTGCTAAATGTCTAAGTTAGGCAATGATGATGTGTCAGCTTTCCACAGTGTTTTACTGCATGTAGCTGTTAGACAAGAACTGTCCAAAAAACCACACATCAAATAAAGGAAAAATAATTTTAAAAGCCTTTTTAAAGCCATGAATTGCATTTTATTTGAGACTTGAGGCAAAACCAGGAAGACCTTAACTAGAATTCAAAAGCAAGTTGGGGAAAAGAAATAATGGTATACTAAATGCTCCCAGGAAAAGGGGACAAAGCCATGATTAGATAAACCTGTCAGGTCAGACTCTTTAAAAAAACCAGTATCTGTATCTAGTCATTATTTTCACTCGGCTCACAAGAATCCTTTGCAGCAATTGGTGTTTCAGGAAAAACCACCAAGAAGTCTGCCAACATATCCAGGAAACCTGAGCTTTCACCAAGTGCCAGGTAAACTGATACACTCTGCTGGCACAAAACCCTTGTACACGCTGCACATCTTGACTGCACTGACCTAACTCAACATTATCCATGAGATGCCAGTACAAACAAGGGCTGATTAAACAATGTGCTGTGGAAGAGGCCCAAAGTCTTCAGGCAAAGACTAAAAGGAGTATAAGCTAGCAGGAAGTTAAACAGAGGCAGGAGGAAGATCAAGCACTGCAAGCACAGATGAGACACAGAAATGTTGATTTTATGAATCGCTCCCTTACACAGATGAAAGAAAACACTCTTTTACCTAAACCAAGTATAACAGCAAAATTCTCCTCACAGCTTAAAATAGACAGAATTTAATTATCTACTGCTTTCCTTAAGCTGATCACTTTTGTAAGATTTCCTGTAAAACTTAATGCTGAAATTACATGGCATTGTGGTAGATGTTTGTTTATCAAAGACAATGATGAACTTCAGCCCTCTAACATAAAGCAAGTGGGAATTAAGATACTGGATCTGCAGCACATGAACAAAGATGCAGGGAGGAAAATGTTCTGTTTAGCTCAATTTAGAAACAGAACAGATTAGCATGAGCTATACAAGGAATACCTGAACACTGTAACTGTAGTGAGTTATCCAGGGTTTCTGCACTTGTCATACTCTACCCACAAAAGCCCTCACAACCAGATCTCTGAACATAAGCTGAGATGGTCTTCTGTGTGAACACCTACCAGAGATGTGAAGTCAAAATAAAGCAGTGCAATAACAGCCCTGTTCACTCAGACACATTCAGGAAGGCAGCCATGGGTAATGCACATGCTGCTCTCCTAAGAGAGGTAGAGTACTTGAAACAGCCCTTCTATACTCTGTTACTTTCACTGCCCAGTCCCACGAAACTCCACTTCTCATCTTGCCTGCACCTGGAGACAGTTTCAACAGGAGAGAATCACGTCATGCTCTCAGAGCCTGGCACTCTTCTGGCCTCAAAATTACACCAACTGAAGCATGAAATTGGTGTTCCTCTTAAGCATGCTCTGAACCCACTCGGGTGCAGTGGATGGGCATGGTCATCTTCTCCCTCATTTCTCAACAAAGGAGGGAGCAATCTAGTCCTCCCTTTCTGAAAAGGTGTGCTAAACTGATAGATTTTCATGCATCCTCTTCTTTCTTTTTGTCTAGCAGAAAATGAGCCCACTACCCACAGTGCAGAAATCTGCCTGCACAACCCCCAGTGAAGTATGCCTAAGCCACAGCTGTGAATGCTGCTCCTGGACCTACCCACCTGCAAGTCCAAACCCAGTCAGTAGGTCTGCTTGCCTGCACTTCCTTGGGAATAAAGAACAGTCCAGCAAAAGATAATTGTTATTCAGAACTCAAAGTGAAGTACTACTTGTAACAATTGTAGTCTCAAACTAAATGAATGTACTGGACAAAATTCACATACATCAAGAAAATAAGAAAAAATCAGATATTTCTTTTCAGACAACAAATAAAACCACTGGGAAACACGGAATAGTTCACAGTCCTTCTTTTCAAATAAGAGGCTTTCCTGACAACTACAGCAACAAAATTAAAAAAAAAAAGAAAAACACAACAGCATCAGACCTCCCAAAACCTGATCCAAATGTACTTGCTGGCAGGCCAAACTTTTGCTCTGCCTGACAAGAATGACTTTCAGTAATGCGGAGAAGTGAAGGGGGAAGTTGTGGAGGAACTACATCAACTACAGAAGAGGAAAAACCAGCTTCCATAGGGAAACAGACCCTGTTCCCATAGGGTCACGATTTCCTGACAGTTGTTCAGGCTGTACACAAGTCAGGTGGGTGGTAGGAATGAACTTCATGCCCCACTTACCCACAAAATCTGCCTCAGTGCAGAGCTGCAGACACTCTACAGTCACTGCTCCAACACCAATGTGAACTATGGGTCATTGCACCAAGCAGCCTTTGCTGCTGCTCTGGTAGGGCACTGAGGCTTTGTAAGTGTATGCCCACATACTCAGCCTGATAACAACTGCCAGTGCTGAAATCTGCACTCTAAGGCAATACTGATCTTTATCTTATAAAAGGAGGGGGAGAAGAAAATTGGAAAGAAGAGTATCATACATTGAAAATTCAAGTAATTCATAACCATTGCCACAGTGCTACCTGGGAGTTAAGACGCAGCTCCTGCCTCACAGGGATGTACCTGGTAAGCTGTTGAGGCTCTTAAACACTTCTGTTCACACTCAGATGGTGTTAAAGCAATGAAAGAAAAAAAAAATCTAAATCTTCATCGTCTCCAGGCCATGCAACTCAATGAAAACAACAAGGACTTCAGAGCCCTGACACACACATACCATTTCCTTGAATGCACTTTCTATGGCCCCAATAACCAGGCACTCATGTGGGATCTTCTTCTCAGTGAAGAAGCGCGTTGGAGGCGTGCTGGGCGAGCCCGGGGCTCCCACACCACCACGCAGGGAGGCCGCCCGTGTCAGCGTCCTGCTGTTGGTGGATGGGTTGTCAGGCTCCTCTCCCAGGCAGGTGGGTGGGAGGACGGCTGTGTTCCTCAGGATGTCCACGATCTCCTGCAGCTGTTCCAGGATATGGTGCTGCAGCAGTTTGGAAGCGACCACAGCTGCCCCTGACCCAGCGTGTCCATCAAACAGGGACCAGTAGTACAGGTTGATCCCATCTGTGTCCTGGAGAAGCAAGAGGGGGAGAAAGGAAAGGAAAAGAGATGGTCACTGTTACACAGTTGTGAGTGCGGTGACTGGTGGCACAGAGGCAACAGGGGAAACAGAGATAGCTTTCCCAGAGTTAACGTTCTTTCTGAAATGCAGAAATACCCACAGTATCAGTACAACTCTGGTTGAAAGAAGAGATGCTTATTTTTACCACACATCCCCACCATGTTTTCTCTTTTCCTTAACCTCTTAAACAAAAGCCCAAGAAAAAAAGGAATAAGAAAGGCTGAAATTACAATCTTTCTTACCTTACAGCCATCAGAGATTGTAGAAGAATAGCATTTGAATATATGATAGACCTACCACCATGAAAGATCAAAATTCTACACAAGACAGAACCTGATACTTTGTGACAGACCTTCTTTTTTACTAGGCATGAGACAAAGGACCTCAGTTTGACATCCAGCAACAAATGTGAGCACTACTTCCACAGCTGGAGATAAGGTCCATCCATGCTGGCAGATGGGACAACTCAGGCTTTCCCTGCCTGTGCCAGCCCAGGAAACAGCACCAGCACAGAGGTCCACACGGATGACAGATGCAAGTAGCTGCACTTCATCTGATCTAGCCTCTATGTTCACTGCCTGGTTCTTCACAGTCCCCTAAAAAGTTTCCTGTATAGTACTGGAAATGGTGGGGTACCCTATTGCTTAGACAGGGCATTAACCCAGGGCTGGAGGCAGAGTAGCCCTGGGCATCACAAGCTCCAATATGCCTGGAAAATACCAAGGAGCCATACTCCTGATAAGCTCAACGTTTTTGGGGGGGAGGTGATAAATTCACCTAGCAATCCTCAGGTAACCATTTAAGGCATGATGATACCCATCTCTGCATGACAGCATATTTGGCAGCAGCTTGGGGAAAGAGTCCTTCCTGTCTTTCCTTCCCCTCCATTTATTTTAATCCTGCACCTTCTCCCAACTATGCAGAAACAGCTGTTAGCGGGCCCGCCTTGCAAATCGGATGTGGGTGGACTAATTCAGATTTAGAAAGAAACAATTTTGCAAGGGACAGGAATGAGGCTATACTGTTGCAAAATACCTCCTAATAAGAAAGCATAACCTAGATCTCACTGCAATCAAAGAACCTCAAAATTACTTGTGCATGCTGCACTGTGGTCTAATTTAGGATGACACACGTGATTTGCTTTGTTCACCTGAACACTGCTCCCTTACACTACGGATCAGCATAAAGTCTAGGCACCACCTGCATCCCAGCACTTAATGTCCAAAGCACTGCCTATTTCAAATTTATGAACAGGGCTGTGAACTGCAGCTCCTTTTACCTTCTGCTGTTTCAGCTGCTCCACTAAGGTGCCGTGATAATAAAAATCGCATAAAAGTCGAAGTGTTTTTTTTTTTGCATACAGCATTGCTGATGTGGTAAAGTTCAAATATATTCTTAACCAAAGCATCAACAGCATAGTCATCTACACAGCAGAGAGCTCCTCCAAGAGGAGGAATTCATCAGTCCCTCATGCACTCTTCATTTCATTACTGAAATGCTGTGATAAGGGGGTATTGTCCTAAAGTTCTACTACTTACCACAGTAAGGATCACACAGGATACATCCTAGAATGGTGGAAAAACCAACACGTGTCCACATTTCCAAACATGGTTCCTTAGCCAGGCACCACCCCTGTCTCCCCCCACACTTACCCAGCCTGGTAAATTAATCATAAAACCTGATGTGAAACTTCCCACCTGAAGGCAGGAGTGGCAGTTGTATTACCTTGCTCTGGGCTCAGAATTCCTCCAAGTTCACACAACAGTTGGCTGTAAAATTCTGTGTAAGCAATTTTTAATGGCTAACAGGATTAGGAATTTAAAAACTTGCTTGTAAAAATAGATTGCTATTGTAAAATGGAAAGTATTTTGCCAACAGAAACAAGTTTTCCAAAGTGAAAGTATTTCAGCTGAAAACTGAAACTATTTATTCAAAATGACAACACTGTGCCTTCTGGGATTTGTATATCAAACTACTTCTGCTCCTATTCTTCTCTTAAAAGTTTGTCTTCCTGGCCAAAATCCATGTCATGATGCACCATGGATAATGCTTCCACAGTTTTTGTCCTCATGTCCTTTAAAGGTGCTATTCTTCTGGAAATAGGCTCTCTTTGGGGGGAAAAACCCCCAAGGCATTTCAACTCTGATTGAGATTGAAATATTTTACCTTCCACCAAAAGGCAGAAGATATTTTGTCATTGTTCTCTCCCTGGCCCCAAACTGGAACAGAAACTTACAATTAAGAACAAGTTTGATCCGCACTCCATTTTCATGAGTCCTCCAAAGCAAACCCCCCAAGCAGTCTGTGTTACAGCTTTTCGGAAGATAAAGAAAACAGTTATTAACACAATTTACTCTCATTATTATGATCTCAACTCTGGATATGTCCTACACTGATCAAGCTTCATGTGAGTTAAATAAAGATGAGACTGAGACATTTTAAAACAGATGAAAATAGCCCCCGACGAAAAGGGAAATTTAAATGTTACCACTTATTTCCTCTAAGCCAATGGGCAGCACAGATTTGGACAGAGAAGTTCACATGGACCTGAGCTGTATTCTCAGACTCTCACTGACACATGTCACCGTGGCATGGCCACATCAACTGTGGTTGTTTACTGATCTTGTCCTTTTTGGAGTAGCAATTCTTGAACAAAGAGGATGTTGCTACCAGTTCAGCTAAGTTCAGACATCTACACTGCACACCTCCAGAATAGTTCTCTAAATTGCCCTTATGTTGGGCAGACAGAAAAACCCCTGCATTTTCAGACTATGCTCATCTCATTCCAAGGTAGATTTATTTCTCCCTAGCAACAGCAGAAGCACTCTAGGTAACTGTAAAGTCCGTATTCTAAGCACTCAGGGGAGATGAGTACCATAATGCTGCTCTCATACAGACATTCTATGTGAGATGCTCTAGGGCCTTAACTTCAGTTGGGATCTGCAGGCATTACTGTAACCTAAATATTAGTCTCGAAAAACTTCTGTGTATTCCTACAAAGCTTCATTTACTTTTGAACTAGCAAAGAGGAAAACCACAGATAACATATTAGCTGTCTAAAAAAGGAAGAAAAAACAAATTCTTTTTCCCCACCCTGAAATTAAAAACAGCTCCTCTATTTGAAAGAAATTAATTCCCCAAAACCACACCAATTCAATGAGAATTAAAAATATGATGCAATTAAGGCAGTAACTCAGTAAACAAACAAAGGCCAGCACTCAGGGCATGGAGATGAGGCAAAATCACAGAAAGGTCTTTGCTTTTCCTCACACAGCTGAAATGACCTCTGCAGCCACCAAGTGATTACCTGTTTTGGTGTGCACATGCATTGCAGTTTGCTCTCTTTTACATTTGGGAGCTTGAACTTCTTCCCAAAAAGAACTGACATTCTGCAAACTGAGAGAACAAAACATCTATTTTTACTAGCACTGGCAGTATTCTGCCAGAAGTAGTCTTTCAAACACCAGTTTCTTTTCATTTCTTCTATCTGGACAGAATCCTCAAATAAGAGTGTGGTCAGTCACCACAGTGATTTATTTTAGATTTTCATTCAAAAGATTCTGACCTAACAACAGGCTGAATAACTACCAGAAACATGAAGAGAAAACAAATCCTTCACTGCACCGACCTTACAATTAATTTCCTAGTACATTCTGTACTAGGAAATTTAATAAGCTTCAGGCTCCTCAACTGCTGACCCAGCTTTCAGGAAGGTTCAGCAGTCTCCTGGGTTTTGCAATTGTAAAATATAATTAAGACATGCAAAGTTTTGGGTCAAGCAACGGACGAGAAATCATGAGAGAAATTGCATATATACACATATATAATTTGAGCTCAATGATATGAAATAAAAAAAGGGAAAAACCTTAGCAATAGCTAAGTTAGTGATAGTAATAGTGATCAATTTGGGACACACTTTTCAGGTAAGCTAGACAGCAGTCTTACATTGCAAACCTTCAGATTGTTGTTATGGAGCTAATTCCAAACAGGCAAACAAATCATGCTGCCACTAAAGATTTATTCTGGGAACTACAACCTACCCTGACTATTATTATTCCAGATATGAACTACAGTCACAACAAACACTTAAGAGTGCAACTTGAGCGCTCATAAAATTTGAACTGGGCCAGCAATTACCACCCTAATCCTCAGAGAAAAGCCTCCTCATTTTACCAATATGTTCAGCTGCCTGTGGTAGGCTACCAGCCTTATGCTACACAAAACATTCAACATCTCAGATTTGTGGCAAAGAAGACTGCAGAATTGGTAATTAGGTATCCTCACATTACAATGACAATTAATAATGCATCACGTTAAGTCCTGCAGCCTGATTGTCGCTATGACAATATCTTCCACATGATTTCCATTTCGCTTGCTGATGGTTTTCTGATGAAGGTACTCTGTAGTTAAAGGCATTTAAAAATAGTACAAATGAAAAAGATGTGCAATTTAACGTGAATGTTCTTGAATGGGGACAGACAGGAGATACGATTAATCAAGCAGCAGTGGAGTGGGATGGGGGGGAAGGGGAGAGAATTCAACTTAAGGTTGAATTTAAAGAGTCTTTCCTTTCACTGCTCTGCTCATTTTATTACCCACCCTTTCAAGAAGAAAACTATAATGCTATTTAATAGACTTCCCAGAATTTTTGTGTTGGGGTTAAAGAAATGTTCACTTCTCCATTTCTGGCATACCACCTCCTCCTTTCCACCCCTGGAAGTCCATGTGGAGAGTCAAGACCATGATAGTGTCATTCAACTTGTGTGGACAACATGTGGACCTCCAACTCCCTTATGGTGCTTCGTCAAAGCACAGGGCTGGATGGATGCGGTTAGCATTAAACAACAATCACACAGTCTCAGATGTAGCTGATGTTTCAGAAACTTCCCAAAAAGCAGGAGAAAACAAAGATGACATGTGCCATTCTCAAAGAGTCTGGAAAAAAAGAAAAATCTGAGGATGATGAAAAGGACTCTGTTACATAAAAGTTTAAATTTCAGTGCCTATTTCCATTGTGCTCCACACTTAAAAAAAACATCTTTCAATTAACTTCTTCCTTCATTCCTTTTTCCTTCACTATTTCTCCAACGTGCTCTATGACAGAGACAATTTCAGATTGTGTGTTACAGTGGGATTTCCTTATGAGGCATTTACACTATTTAGCCTCTGGCTTTCTTACTAAATATTTCCTGGGATGATATTATATCATTCACTGCAGTGTCTAAAGCCAGTATTTCTAAATTTTATTCATACAAATTACATTGCACCCTCATCACATTTAACATCAAACTCATATACTCCTTAAAAAAAATTTGCCAACAGTGCTATGTGAGGGGTATTATACCTCACAGTATAAAATTATGAAAACAAAAATACGACACAACATAGAAATGTGCTTTTTTCTCCCACTTTTTAGATATATTCAACCAACAAAAGATGTAGCAAGGAAAAAATCCTACTAACTGCTAGTGTAAGACTGCCCTCTAGTAGAAAACTGTCTCCACGAATATGCTGCCTGTTTTGGGAAAATATATTACAAATTTAAATACATAAGCTGTGGTCTAATAACATGGTAGAATAGGTTTTCCACAACTAAATAATGAGTGTGACAGCACCTATATCAGTGCCATGTAGAAAACAGAAGTAAATCTGTAGATAAGAAGAGAAGATATAAAAAACATGATATCAAGTAACTAGAAAACAGTACAATCTATTACATGGATTAGTTGGCTCCTGACTTTAGATGTTATGCTCCTTTCTTGTCAAAATATGTCAGAAATAGAATCAAGAACAGAAGATTATAACAGAAGAAATATAAATGTTTCTCTCAAGAAACTTGAAAGGGAGTGGCTCTTTCTTCCAAAATCCAGATGAAAGATACAGAATCAAACTAGGAAATACACTAGCAAAGAGAGAAACAAAAATCAGAACATTCCATGAGATACTTCTCATAAACTCTAAGTAGATATTTACTGAGGAGATATTTACTGACAATCATGAAATATCAAATGGATAAAAAGAACAGTTTTTAAAAACATGCAGTTTATTGACTCTACCATTACATTACCATAACAGTACAACAACTGTAACAATGGATAACATCAAGGTTTGTTAAGATGCCTTTCCAATAACAAAACTATTTTAGATCCCTGTATTTTAATGCAATCTTATCTTATTAACTATGTAATGTTTGGAGAAAAGTTCTTTCTGAAGAAGGTGATTAACCATGGCTTTTGCTCCTGAGAAGCTTTTGATACTGGAAGTTAATTTGGCTTTGTGAAACAATGCTATAAGGACTTTTATGTCCCATGCAAGCCCCTAAAATATGCAAAACCAGGCAAACTCAGCACAGTTACATTCACCCACATCCCAGATGCAGAGGGCCCTGACCATGTGTGTCACATGGTAGGTCTGGAACTTGAATGTGGTATCAGACCAAATCTCATATCCCTGCACAGCATCAAAACGTGTGTACCAAGGCTGGTGTGTGGACAGTGTGCCTGCGTGCATGGCACAGTGATACCCTTAGTGTCAAACAAACCCATCACCTGCACCAAGGACACTGGCAGCTGTCTGTGTTGTGTCTTCTACACACAAACAAGTACTGTGGCAAAATGCTGGCTTTGTTAAACATAATTAATGCATACAAAAGTTAAATAAACTCCTGGAACTAAGCACCTTCCTGAACCAACAGTAGGCAGTTGCATGGACTTTCTACGAAAGACTTCTAAATACACAGCTAATTAAAACAAATTCCCTTTTGCTTTGCATGACTGTATGTAGAACTCCTAGTCCCAGCAAGTTCTGGGCACAATTCTTTATCCAGGAGTTTGCAAAAATGTACTTGAAAAAAGAAATCATGACTGACTGAATACAATGAGGAATATCAGCACACAGGAATTTAAACACGTTTTAAAGAAAGATTTTTAAAGAGGGAAGAACAGGGCAATTTGCAAACGCTCAGAATCTGTCAGTTTGAAAATGTTGCAGCAATAATGATGTATGAAACAGAACTGGAGGAGCAAGAGGTTGGGAGGGACACAGTACAAGAGGAATGCTTGTTTCTCAGGACCCCAATGAATCCTGCAGCCATCAGGTGTACCAAGCCATGGAATTCTGGGAGAGAGACTAAAGCAGGCTGCTAATCACCACCTGATTTAAAATGGACACACACACACACACCAACTAACAAAAAACCCAAACCAAACAAAAAACAAAACATACAAACAAGCCGAACCCCAAAATGAAAACAAAAAATCCCAAACTACCAAAAAACGGCTACTTACAGTCCACTGGAAAACTAATTATCACTTAGGGACAACCTTTGTTCTCCAGCAGCAGGAATGCAGCATATCCACATTGTCTGACTCCAACATTCAGACAGGGCATTTAATATGACATGGTGAAATGTTGGAATTGAACACACACTATCAATCATTGCTGGAGGCCGAGTTCATGCTTAAAGAGCAGATGAAATAATTAGCCAGTCAGGAAACAAGACAGATGAGAAATAGCAGACGATTGCCAGTAGACAAGTGTATGACATACACCACACTTCACACAAATGAGAGAGGCTGTAGTCTGCAAAAATCACTGAATTCCATGTGCTGGATGACCTTACCCTACCTGCATAAACCAGAATATTATCCTGCTTTAGTAGTTGATTAAATTAGAGAATGCAGTATCTTTCCGTCATTGGCTGAAGATGTGGTTTAGTGGCTTAGATATAAGACGCATTTTAACACCCTATATGCTTCATACAGTTCTTTATCTGACCCCTGTATAGGCACAGTGAAAACAGCTGCCAACACAGTGTCCACAGAGCCTACACAACAATGCAGAAACTTAGAAAGAGCAGATGGAGGTTGACCAGTGTTTTTGTCACACCATGAGGCACCTGTGTAAATTACAGAACCATAGCATAGTTTGTGATGAATGAGACTTTGAAGATGATCTGGTTCCAACCCCTCTGCCATGGGCAGAAACACCTTCCACTAGAGCATGCTGCTCAAAGTCTCATCCAACCTGGCCAAACTTCTCTGGGCAACCTGTTCCAGTGCCTCACCACCCTCACAGTGAAGCATTTCTGCCTAACATCTAATCTAAACCCTCTATTAGTTTGAAGTCCTTACTCCTCCTCCTGTCAGTACAGGTCCTTGTGAAAGCCTCTCTCCAGTTCCCTTTAGGTACTGGATGGCCAGTCTAAGGACTCCCTGGAAGCCTCCCTGCTTCAGGTTGAACAGCCCCAACACACAGCTTGTCTTCACAGAAGACATGCTCAGCCCTTTCTTCATCTTCAGATTTCTCAACACTATATTTCAGAAATGAAACAAAAAGAAAAATCTAGGAGCATCCCCTTGCCCATCTTTAAACTACAATATCTTAGATGCAAGGAGCGTTTTCCAAGACAAAAAATTAAGTAGTAGAGCTAAGAAAAATATTCTGAAATGTTCTGCATTAAAGCAGAGATAATCAGTAAGAGGTAACTGAAAAGATATGAAATATTCAGAAAACACCTTTTAGTGCCATATTCTTCCATCCTTTTATATTATTTTGTATTTCTCCACTGACAAGATACAGAAGTTTGCTTACTGAATTGTCTTTCAGCTGGAGACCTTCTCCATTGGGCAGCGATGACCTCCGTTTTGTTGAAGAGTTCTTGTTCGGTGTAGAATTACTGCCTCCAGCTTTTTTCTTGACAAAGAGGACTTCACAGCTGGCTTGATCTTCATTGTGCGTGCTCTTCCCTGCATTTATTACCCTAAGAAAAAAACAAAACAAAAAAAAGAAAAGAGTGACCAGATTAGCAAAGCACAGGAGCCCCCATCTGTATCTTGCAATGTGATTCCAGATGTACGGAACCAGAGTCCAGCAGTGTTGCAAGTACTGACTGAATGAAATATCTGACTGCTTTCCAGAGATAAAAACACACACAGGCATACTTCTTATTTCTGTACACATACACATGACACAACAAGCATTTTCCGCAGAACTATGTGAATAAGAACCAATGGTGCCATGAGCATATTTCACCCCTAGGCATACCATACTTTTTTTAAAAGGAGACTACTTTATGGATGAAGTTGATACGATGAAGCCTCCCAGTTGAAACATAAGACCCCCCATTTGCTTTTCTACCTGTCAACATCTCTGCTATAAATAATGAATCTGTTGGCTAAGAGTGTGCATTCTGTCAAGTTCCAAGTCTTTGCACAAACAAAATACCTGCTATAAATCTACAAAGCTGTTACTGCTAAAGGCAGTCTGTTCAAGTGGCATATATTAGAAATGCTGTGACAGAAATTCAAAGGAAAGACTTTGTCTCCAACAGGCAAGTCAAGCTTGCTTGTACCACAGTGATACAGTGATGCATATTAAATACATCCCTCTAGCACTGCACAACATAACCCCCTGCCCCCTGGAAGCCTACCTCAAACCATCTGTCCCACCTGCCCTGTAAAAAACCAGAAGATTTGCACTAAGAGCTGCAGGCATGCAAAAACCAGCTAAGAGCTCAGTACAAGCTTTTAACAGCCAAAGGTATCCTAAGACTTGTACCACAGCTTCCTTCCTTTGGTTAGTGATGTGGCTGAAATAAACACCTATTCCACCAACAAGTTTTTAAAACCTTAATCAGAAGCCTGTGTTATCCCAAATACTGTGGTTACTATCATCTGTGTCAGAACAGTCAAGCCCAAACACATTTTCCACTTTCTACACAAGAATTTCATCAAAAACTGACCAATTTTGCAACAGTTGACAGTCCAGGGTTCACACAGGGAAAACCCATGCAAGACGGGACAATGTCTTGCTCCAACCAAGCAAAGACACTGTCACTTTGAAGGCAAGCACGCCTTCTTCCACAAATACTATCCACCCACTCCTCTTTACTGCAAGGTTTGGGTCAACAAGTTGACCGATACTCAGAAACAGTATTTCCACTACTGGATAAGCACCGAGTTTCACATCAGGCACACAGTGTCTTTAGAAATAACTGCTGCCTCCCTGTTGAAGGCACGTCATGATCCTGATGGCAAGTTCAAGACATACCTGACTTCCTGATCTCTAATGTTTTCGTTACAGTAAAACTTTACACAATAGGAAAACACTTGCTAAGGGTTGTTCAAATGAAAAGAAAACAAAACCCAAACGAAGGCTTGCAAGGAACCCCAGTTTGCCTGCTCTTTCTGAAATGTCAAGTCTGTATCAGCCTTGCTTAAAGGTAATACTTTTTTTTCACTTTCAAGGAGCAATATGATGCTGTGACATGCAAATGTGTATTCTTGCCTCTGAACAGAAACTACCATCTTTAAAAAAAAAAAAAAATCTATGTCCACTGCAGTTAACTGCTTTCAGAAATGGGAAGTTTCCTTACAGTGCTAAATGCTACAGATTGTAGTTTATCTGTATGCACAGTACCACCATTTGTTTGCATGTCTTGCAAATAAACACTAATTGTGGATAAAATTATTTTGCAAAACACATAGAGAGCATCAATGAAGGAGCAATTAGTTGCAAGGCACTTGTGAGCAGTTTAACCACTCATCCCCTGTAGTGCTTAATCTTTGGGCAACTGCAGATCAAATACTGAGATGCAGTAAGCTTCCTGTCTGAAAACTCTCATTTTCTTGACATTAGGAAAAGCAGAAGCATATATTCAAAAATGGGGGCAAGTGTCCAGGGGGGAGGTTGGAACACACAACACACATGACAAAATCATAATACCAAAGCATTTAAATCAGCTGACCAAGACCTCTTCAGTTTGAAATGCTACAAACATGATTAAAATACTGCAGCAGGAGAGAAAGTGTAGTTTTATCACATCAGGAACTAATCAATATTCAGTTTAGCTGACCAGTCTCCTTACTGATGCTGCTGTTTTCAATCCCATTTAAAAAAAGAAGCAGAAGACAAGTAAGAGACAAAAGTTACTCCTTAAAAATATTGCTGCTTTCCTACCACTTATTGTTCCTTATGAAAGTCATTGAACTCTTGGAGTTGCCCTGGCTTCTGAGCTTAGTGATGGACTTCAGGACTTGTATGGTGGAGGATGTTCTGATGTTTAATGACATGTCAAGTTATGCACAACATTATCATTTTACAAACCTCTTGTGAAGAAAATTTTTCAATGCACTGGATACATTAGAAAGACTACGAGAACGAAGTGACCTAACAGACTGGCTTGACAGTCAGTTATCACAAAACACCTGGAGTTGAAATTGTGTACCAAGCACCTTGGTAGAAAAGGATATGATCAAAAGGAACATGGCAAGACTGAATACTGAGTAGACATGGGAGTTGAGGTGTCACTGTATTGAGGAGGGAGGAATGGGGCTCTGAACAATACATTTCATCCAAGAAATCAACTGTATCTCCCAGAATTCCAGTTTTTCTTTCTTCATCAGAGGATTAAGTGTATTTTATTCCTTGTGAAGGCCTGAATTTATCATAATCTCAAAATGGTGCTTATGGATCCTCCCAGGTAACAGACGGTCTAGATACCAAAAGCTGCTCCTCTCCTGACACGGCCACTCTTCTACTCTCACATCCCACCTCATAGGCAAATCCTGGAAAACTGCTGCAGTGAAGCCCTGTGATTTTTAATTTCAAATCTTGAATTACGTGTTGGTGCCTGATGCCACGCACAGAAGCTGGTAACAACTACTCAGCTTCAAATAGTTCTGTCTTTGCTGACTTTTGAAATCCTTTTCTTTCTGTAGTTTCCTAAATCCCTCCTCCAGGCAATTCTTTCAACCAGCTTTCCAATTCTGATTTCACTGTTGTCCTTCCTCCTTGGTCTCCCAGACTGCAATTTATCAGAACAAAAATCACATCTAAGCTGCTTAATCAAATAACAAAGCAGAACTAACAAGATATTCACATCACCAAAAGGTAACTCCTCATTAGACCTCTGGTATTTTTAATGGAAAAATCTGCCCCTCTTTCCACTAATGAAGTGCCTCAGCTTCCAAAGATTGTCCCTGTGTATATTTTTGTGTCTAACTCAAAATATAAGTTTTCCACCAGTAACATGAACAAAATGAGATAAAACAGCTCCAAGAATTTCAATTTTATCATTAATATTAATAATAATGGAGAGAAAAAAAGTTAAAAATTAATTAAAAGAAGACTGAGACCTACATAATTCTCTAGCTTACTTAGACACACATTTTCAAGTGAATTCCTCCTTTTGTTCTCTTTCAAAATTTCTCAAGACACTGATTAGACCTATTGACGATCAACTCCTTTCCATTCTTTCTCTCCTCTCCCCAATACCCATCTATCTCCTATCCAATCTTTTGCAAGGTATAGTGGTGCTAGTAAAACCTATCCTGCTTTCCAAACAGGAGCTTCCCGAAGCCTGCACAGTCAGGTGGTGGGCTTTGGTCACAGCTGAAGTACCTGCATCGAATATTGATGGACACTTCAGTATTTCAGTATATGAGTCTTAATCTTAAACATGTCCTCAGCTAAAAGCAAATCCACCAGATAGGAGCCAGCTAGTTTGTTTGGCTCACAATTAGGATTCTCTTGGTATCTCATGAGGCCCAAAAACCCACCTGACCAGATGGAAATGCAGGTCACACTGTGCTTCTATTCTTCTCTCAGCAAGCAGAGCTCATAGTTCTGTGCCATGATCACTGCAAAATCTTAAGTTTATCTTAAGAGAATACAAACCTGGCAAACAAATCCAAAATAGGCTTTGATAGTTTCAAAAAACTCCCCCAAAACAACCCAAACCAAACCACAAGCAAATACAAACCAAAAATAGAAGCTTCAGTCTTATGAAGCATTTCTATTCATCCCTCTATTTTTTTGCATCAATACCAGTATATACTCTTTGCATGTTTTATTCCTTCCTATATCATGCTCTTTGATATTACATTAAGTAAGTTGTGATAAGCCAAAATTCCAAGCTCTGCTGTAGCAGTAAAGTTTTACCCATCAAAAAAAAAAAAAAAAAAAAAAAAAAAAAAAAAAAAAAAAAAAAACCCCCAAAAAAAACCAGTTGAATGCAGTTGCTTTACCCACATAGAGCAAAATATAGCCCACAATAGAAACTTCAAACAGTCTATGAGCTGCAGTGAAGGAACATTGCTGAAAGATGTTTTTACTTGGGGAACCTGTGCTCATTTGCTCCGCAAATATTAATCCCATAAAAATGCAAAAGCTCCTAAGGGTTAGCAAGAAAAAAAGAGCTAGAAATAGAAGGATATATCTATAGGCAGCTTGTTGTACATGCAATTTTCAATTCCACCCTCTTCTGGGGTTTCAGACTAGCAGTGGACACCTGTATTTGTTGTGACTCTGAATGAATCAATTCAGCAGGAAGCACAAAGCCCCTCTATCCCCCCCTCACAGAAGCCACAGCCAGCCTCTCCTCTTTCCAGCTGCGGCAAAAACACACCACTCCACAACACCAGCTTGCATCCCACCCAACTAATAACACAGAAGTAACCCAGATGAATGAATACTATACATACAGACAGACAATAGGTTCCTAACAGCTTTGTGTTATAATTTCAACAGTCTCAGAATGATGATTAAAGATACTATAAAAAAACAACTTTCACAGAAGTGTTGCTGGCTTTACTTCTCCCTCCCACCTTTTTTTTTTCCCCCCCTTAATAGATAAGCATGTGAGTAGATACCACTGCTTTTTTCTGTGACATCTCATTTACAGTCTTAGATTTCCAGGTAGGTGTCTGTTTCCTCCCTTTCACCCACATGAGATTTATTCCTGCACTGGGAATCAACTTGAAAGAGATTTCCTTCTAGCTATTCACCTCCTCCCTCAGATGAAAGGCAGCTTTTCAAGCAGCCTAAAGAGTTCCATTCATTCACTACTGTAACTGTCACATTGTGCACATCAAAACCAAAGCACTCACCAGTATTGTCCACTGCAGGTAGAAACTGAAGCCAGACCTTAATCAGTTCTCTAAATCCATGGGGCTAAATAAAACTTTCATTTTATTAACCAAGGAAGAAGTGACTATTTAGCCATGAAATCTTGCTATGATGTGCTATGAAAATATGGTTTCTCCTACCAGCAATTACACTGGTATACTAGGCCAAGTTCACTTTGAGGCCCAGCTAGAAGCTATGACACCCATCAAGCTAATAAGAACTAAATATGGGATTAAAATAGGCAAAGTATAAAAGTAGAATAGCATTTATGCTGGAAATCTACCACAAGTTCAGTGTAAATGATCATAACCTGGTAACACAGCTTGACTTTGGGCTGAATTCAATGACATCTTGGAAGGGAAGTCTACTCTGATGTTATTTGTATGGATTTCCCAAAATGCTACAACAATGCAGCAAACCATCCAGCTAGCCTTTCCAAAAAAAACTTAAATAGTAAGTGACTACAAGGAACAAAACAGCTGTAGGTCACTGCAGGAATGCACAAGCTCTGTGACCACTACACAGGGAGAGGCAGCTCTTTTTGATAATTAGCATGCAGGTATTGCAGAAGAAAGCCAAGGGACAGTGAGCCCCGAGCAGATGCTGAGCCAGACCAGTGGGATACAAAGGTGGTAAAGCATGATCTCACTTCAGAGCTCAGCAGTTTCAGCCACAGCTGGCAATACTACTTGCCAAATTCTTCTTCCTCACTCCTTCTGCACTAGCTATCAGAATGGGGTAAGAAGAGGTTGCAAAAGCAAAAATTAATTTGACACTGTAAGAGAACCACCCTTTATTTCCCACCAAGGACAGTGAAACTGCAGAGAATGCCAGGTCAGACTACTCATCATCCATATTTAAAGCAACTTTGCCTGGCTGTTCAATGCTTGCTGAAATATAACCAAGAGACCAGAAGACAATGAGAATAAACAACTTTGTGTTGACTAGTCTAGTTTCCACTAACGCACTTGGACCTTTTTCTTCTTCTTTCCAACAGTTAAGTTCTCAAATCCTGCTAATCTGGGGAAAATGGGCCTGAACTTATTTCCACGATATTCAGGAGGAAGTTGCCTTGAAAGTTCTACAAGTTATGCTTCTTATATGAATAGGGCACATTCAGTCTGGTGAAGTCAGCCGCCAGGTGAATATATTTGCACAAAAACTCTGAAATTTTTATGCGTTATTAGATTTTCAAGATTTTTGTTGCTGATAAAGCTTACCTTATGTTATTAAGTTATAACATTATGTTACCTCGTTGTTATAACATTATGTTGTTGATAATGCTTACATATCACACCAGCTTTGGCTGGTGTGATATGTTTTCAGCTTCAAATTGAAGCAGAAAGCATTAAAAAACCCCTAAATACTAGTGAAAAAAAATTGACCCTTTCCACAGAAATATCCTTTATCATGTCTCATTAGCCATGTGTGAATAGTACCTGTGACTTTGCGCATTAGGACTGACAGCTCTTGAAATTGAGCCAGAACTCAATCTAAAGAAATCACACCCTGATAGTAACTATTTTGTTCACAGTCATTTTATCACATGTGATTTCACTGTCATAGCCTTTAAGGGTGATCCTGGAACTTTACTGATGAGCAATACTTCATTTTTGACTGCACACCAAGAAACACGTAATTGGATAGCTGTTATGAGCTGCTTTTAGACGAGAAACATCTTTGGATCTATCCTAGAGCTCACATTCAAGATGGGAACCAAGGTTCTGTCATTCCTTTCCTTCTGATGCAAAGGAAAAGCAGCCACTTCCATGTTAGTTCCCATGAGCTGTACACCACCTTCTGCATGTGAGGCTGAATAGAGTCTTGACCATGACATCCCTCACAAGGATGGCACCATAGCCGAGACACAGGGCTGCATATGAGGTTCAGTTATCCCCACAGGGTTATGTGATAAATACAGAAATCATTCTAGTTAAAGTGATGAAAAAGTAAGGAAAAGCAACCTGCCCCTAACTGCTACAGCAAGGGGCATCTGGGTCTCAGAAATAGTCACTCTGTCTACAAACTCAGCACTATGACACCACCAACTACTACTACTACTACACCAAACCCCAACCAAAAGCTCAATTTGAATTGAGCTCATATTTTTGTTTTCTTTTAGACTTTTAAATGAGTGTATGCACATGACAAGGCTGCACGAAGAAAACAAAAGACTACTTCTCCCTCCTCCCCAGTTTCTTTCCCAAAGTTCTACTTTTGAAAGCACATCTAAAATAAACCCTCTCTTCCTTAGAGAAATGCCCATTATATGCAAATAAAAGTTCTCCTTATGCTTACAGTGAAGCAAATTATGTGCTTAAAGTAATGCAGTAAATCCCACATCTTTAGACTGATGCTGTAGACTGCAGTCTCAGCTTCAGGGTTAAGAGAAATCAAGATAAATGGCTTATGCAAAACTGGTCCAAGCTTCTAAAAAAATTATCTCTTATATTTAGCATGTGTGAAAGTTAACCCCAAGAGATGAGCAGTGACAGTACTAATCCCTTTTATACAGCTGTCAACTGAATTTAGCCCTAAGATAATCTCTGCAAGTGTGACAGAGAAGGTACACATTTCCACAGATACACACTAATGCCTTTTTCACAATATCCTCTACTGCAGCAGGTACTTGAAGCCCCCACTTGAACCTGAAAGAAGACAATTTGCTAACTTATTCTTAAAAGTCATTATAGAAATTGTATATGTATTGACGCACATGTAGGCAAGGCAAGGGGGAGGAAAAAAAAAGAGAAAATATATCATACAGCTTTATTATCACAAGTAGGAAATTAATTCAGAGCCACTCATATGCTGGTAATTTCTAATAGCTAAAGAAAAACCACACCCAGCTGTTGGAGTTTTACATCTATCACTTTTCCTCTGGGAGAACATTAGCTGGCAGATCTGCAGGAAGGGGCCATGTGCAAAAAACACTCCAATGACTCTTTGTCATAGAAATATGCCTCAAAACCCAGTCTTTTAATTCTGTTACTAAAATTGCATTCCTAGACCTCATCTTTGAAGCTGTTAAAATAGAACCTAAACACAAACCAATGAAATATCAGCAATCCTGAGCCTGAAAAAAAAGATTACAGAAAAATGGCAGCTCCCTTAGTCTTGATAGACCATGATTCATCAAAACATTTGTAGTGATCATTCATTTATTCCTCTTAGGGCAAACAATGAATTCCAAAATTAGCTTTCATAAATTTAAAGTATAAAAAAGTCACAGTAATTAAAGCTGGATTAAGAAAATTTTGCAGTACTCTAACATATATTTTATATACACATACATACACACAAACACCTCTAAACAAAAACCTGTGGTGTTTCTCACACAAGTTATACAAAATTCAGTTAAATATTATGTCATTGAAAATGCTTATTTTGCATGTAATATAGGTCAAAGTGCTTAATATCCTTGCCCAGTTGTTTAGCCATCACAGATGAAAATTTTCAGGTGCAATGTTAACTTAGAATGAAAGCCAACATAGAAACCCCAGTAAAATCAGTGCCAGTAAAAGAAGAATGACAGCCAAACACAGAATTTCTACCCAAGAGCAGGCAAATAACAGTGAGCAAATGAGTATCTGGCTCTGTGTGAGTGTGGGGGTGTGTGTGGGCACACAGTGTGGAGACAAGGGTGTCCTTTCCATCCCCATCTGCTACCCTTACCCAGAGGGAAGGTACTGAAGCTCTGGGGTCTGCACAACACCTACTAACATGGTACCCCACAACCTCAGGGTAAATTTTCCCCAAAGGCTCCTTCCATCCTTGCAGGGGGTGGGATGAAGAGATGTGTTCCCACCCAGGAGCAGAGGAGGCTTAACAAGGTTAAGAAGTTTTGAAAGGTGCAAAACCAGAGAATCACAGAATAGCTGAGCTTAGATGTGTCCTCTGGAGGTCATCTGGCCCAAATGCCCTGCTCAAGCAGGGTCACCTAGGACAGGTTGTCCAGGACCTTGTCCATATGGGAATGCAGAGGGAGCAAAGCACAAAGCAAGAAGCCTGTCTTACCTGATGTGTGCACAGGAACTGGCCCTGAGCAGGAACAGCTCACTGACACCCTGTGAAGTCTGAAAGGTCATGCTTCTCCAGCACTACCATTTCTTCTACTTGTGCTGTGCAATCTGCCCCTGCTACAAACCTCACCCTTTCCAAAGTCAATAGCACAAGCACCTAAAAAGCCTCAATCCAAGTTTTCACTTGCACATGCAACAAGCACACTGGAAAGCCTACAGACTGGCAAATACCTAGCACAAACACAGTAAGTAGGGCCAACACTGAATATTTTAGAAAGCACTGTAACTAAGGAGAATCGCTTGTGCCCAAAGAGGCCTAGAGGAGATGGCATAGCCTGGCACAAACTTAAGCAGCCCTGATGGGGTAGATCTTGCACCGTGTGACCAAAGGCACATGCAATTCCAGAGAGGTCTCAAAGAGAAAAAAGTCAACACCAGAACTAATTGACTACTGCAACTTTAATGTAAACCTCTCCATGCCTCTCAGACCACTGGGAAATTAAAATTGTGTCAAGATCTGTAAAAATATCTATCAGGAAATAATAAAGTATTACAATGCCCCTGCATCCTGCTACACCAAGGAACAACTTGCTTTCAGAAATTATAAGCTGCACAAATGTGAAATATGCACAAAGGCAAAGACTGAAACTGGAAGTTTGGCTTTATACACCCGTAGACAAGATCCTAAATAAATATTAAAAATGTATTCAGACTGAAAAGAAAACCCACAGAATTCAGCAACTGAATAACCTGTAAAATTAGCAAGAGACAACTTTTCAGGCAAAGGGTGAAAGGCAAACTTCAAGTATCCCCTCTCTTGGCTTTCTCAATACAAGCAACCTACACCTACACCTTCCTATGGCAGTGTGCTACCCCACAGGGACACCTGTGAAATGAAATAAATTTTTTTTAAAGATCTAAACCAATATATTTCCATAACAAGACTGAAGAGACAACGTGAAGGTAGAAATAGCAGACAATAGGGAGGAGAAGTCCCATCTAACATTTCTGAAAAAAAAAGCTATGAAGCTGTATCTCAGGAGTCTAGGAAGCTAGTAATGAGAGATGGTGCACCCCAGTTTAGTGGTATGTAACTGTGAACATCAAATACTGATACGTCTCTTTTCTGGGAAAATCCACTCAAGTTTGTCATTGGTTTCAAGAAGACGAGCCCAGAACACCCTCACCTTGGCACTGGCACTGGCTCTGCATCAAGAAGCCAAGTACTTTTAATCTTCTTAGGTGCCTACATGTGTCTAGTCACCCACATGTGACTGTTGTGACAAGTGTGGTCCCCAGAGGTGAGATCTAGTCAGATGTCTGACAGCTAAGTCTGCTTATTAAGTCTGGGTGATTAGCTAAAGAGAAAGAAGACATCTGGGGGCATGATTCATCTGACCTATTTTAGTTGTTTACATAGCATGAAACATGTCTTCCTCTTCACGGGTGATAAAGCTGAGCCTAGACACTGACACAGCAGGTTGTCAGCATGTGGTCAGATGATTCCCACTTACATGCCTGAGCTTATGAGGGTGGAGGGAGCAAAACAAACATACAAACAAACGAAAACCAAACCAAATACAGACAAACAAATCCCACAAAAACAAAAAAGCCCATCAACTTCTCTTTCAGTAAGTTTTTTTGCTATTTGAAATGCATTTTCCTCAAAATACATCTTTGATATGTAAGTCCTTTGGTCTGACTAATAATGTCACCCAAGGCAGAGAATCAGGGTTTAAAGCAAAGCAGAAGAAACAGAAATAAATGCAGCAAAAATTACTTTTAAAATAAAGGCCAAGGACATACTGGCATTATAGCTCCTGATGCAATATGTGAGTTTAGCATGGTGTAACTATTTAAATGCATCTAAAACAGCTGGTGGGATTTTCAGACTGAAAAAGAGATAATTGTCAATCTTATTCACAGCAATTAAATCTGTATAGGCTAAAATAGGATCTATTGTTCCCCACAAATACTGGGACTGGAGCCAGAAGTAACTTCAGTGGAGCAGAAAGTTGGCAGCTCAGAAAAGGGCTGAGAACTGCGTATTCTCTAGCATAACAGGGAAAAAGCCCAACCCACAACCAAAGACAAGCTCATAAAAAGAATTTCTCCTCTTCTGAAGGAGGGAGATGTCATAAATTAATACCAAAAGAGATGTCAACATAGACTTATTTCAGTCCGTACTCCACACACATGGAAATCTATCCACCAATTTCTTCTGGTGACTGAAAAGAAGAAAGCTAGAGATTAGTATTGCTATATTTAGACATTTGTGCACTACCTACACACCTACTACATACCTTTGGAGTCACTGAGCACAGGATATTTAGATAGGCACAGAAAGATGGATAGCTCTTATTAAAAGGCCAATACTTCCAGTAGAGAAACAATCATTAATCTGCTCTCAATTCAAAATCATCAACAAGTGACAGCAAAGGATTTGTAAACCATTTGCCATGGACAAAACACCTCCAGCAGCATTAAGTGATGGCTGTTAAACCACCACAAAAAAAAATTTAAAAAAGGGGGAAAAGCCACAAAGAGCTGGTGCATGATCTTCAAAGCAGTGCACAGGCTGTCCCACATTTTTAACTGACATCAATATAATTTTCCTTCCCTTTACCCATCAACCAGCCCAGAATACCAACCTTTTCTCACCAGAGTGTGTTTTTCAAGGATAGGGGTAATTCTTCAATTTAGAAAAAAGGAGATTCTTTACTCCACTTAAATAGCCACAAAAATACAATCACACCACCTACTGTACAAAATTAGTATTTCCTGAACCAATTAAAGCACCATACTTCCTTTATGCTTTGGATACATGCATACACACACACACATATATATTTATATATATATCTCCCATATGTATATTTTAAACAGGGATAAACTTATTTGATTAGGACACATTTTATTTACTATGCAAAGATTAAGAAATATAATCGCAGAGTATTGAAATAAAATGCCCCACAGAATTCAGGAGTAATCAGAATAGCAATTAGAAAAGAAAGATTTGAAATACAGAGGAGTCTTCTCCTACTGGGAAGAGAAAAAATAAGCAAGCAAAATAATTCCAATTCCTGTGAAATGTTGACTATATCAGTAAGCACAAAATTCAGTATTACAGAAAAGTGATTTGGAGTAATGTGTTTCTGAACAGAAGAAATAGGTTCTTCCACAGAGTGGAGAGTGGTTGCAGCAGGGGCAAAGGTGTCTCCTGCCACATTACCTGCTGTTACACACCTCTCTTCTTTAACACATAAATTAAAAATTGTGTGGCCTCACAGGATGTAACAAGGGAAAGAAGGGCACCAGAGTGAAAGCACACTGATTGACCTCGTCCAGAGCAGCATTACACATTCAGGGGTGAGCAAGTTGCCCATTTAGGTCTGCAAAGAAACCAGCCTGCAGCAGACAATGGCAGCAACTATGTCTTTCTGCTCCCCTACCCTACCACTACTGGGGAATGGTGGTGCCAACAGGAAAGAAAGATGCCAACCTTCCAACCTGCCAAATCTGACAGCCCCTAATCCTTATGATCTGCTCCCATTCATAAGCTGGAACAAAACAGAAATAATTTTCTGAAGCATCTTCAGAACAGCCTTAGCACAGCTGTTCTGTCCCTGATGTGTCAGAAGTCCAAGGTAGCATTTTGGAATAGACAGCAGGCAGCAAGCAGAGCTATTTACATACTTTACTGAACATTTTTAAAGGAACATTACTCTCCTGCTGTAGTACTGGAACCAGACACCTCCAAGTAAATATGGTCCCTGCTGGTTCAGGAAAAAGCTGGTTCTTGCTTCATGGTCTTCTAGTGTACGTGGTGGCTGCTCCAACCCCAATGGTTGCTCCAGTCTCAGTTAATCACATTTTATCACTTGAGCTTAGATAAATGTCTCTCTGTGTGTGATTCCTTTCCTTCTTGTGAAAGTTACTCTGGCTGAAACTTCTTTTCCCTTTTATGAAGGGAAGAGGCTTTTCCAGGAGGCTGGATGCTGAAGGAAAATTGCATGTTTCTTTTTTGTTGTTGTTTTGCAAGCAGTATTTCTGCTTAAGAAGGCATGTTTTTTTCAATTATAGCAAAAAAATTACCAAAATTGCTTAATCCTCTTACTTCCACATGCATGAAACTTTGCCCAGTCTTCTGGATTTACTGTACTTTTTAGACCATAACTAGCTGTTGAATATAAAATGCATTTCTGCCACAAAGACAACAACAGGAGGCCAGAGGATTAAGCAATAAGTATGCCATCACTCCCATTTATATATGCATACAAAAACTTCACTGCACTCTATTTTCTAACTTCTATAACACCAGTACTTCCCCACCCCTGATTTATCTCCTGCCTATCAGCACAAACTTAACTAGAAGGAAAGGAAAAAAATCTAAATGCCTAATTTTGATGGTTTTGATGGGGGAAGAGATAATTTTTTTCACATAGCCCCTAATATGGGGCTGTGTTTTGGGTTTGTGCTGAATACAGTGATGATAATAGAGATTTTTTTTTTTTTTCTGTTACTGCTGAGAGGTGTTTACATGGAGCCAAGGCCTTTTCTGCTTTTTGTAGTGTCATGCTGGGGAAGAGACTCGGGGTACCTGGGAGGTTGACAGGAGACATAGGTGACCCAAACTGGCCAAACAGATGCTTCAGACCACGTGACATTGTGCTCAGTATATAAATTGAGAGAAAGAAGGTGGGGGATGTCTGATGTCATTTCTCTTCCCCAGTAACCATTGCATGTGATGGGGCCCTGCTCTCCTGGAGATGGCTGAGCACCTGCCTGCCCATGGGAAGCAGTTCTTTAATCCCTTGTTTTGCTTTGCTTGCATGTGCAGATTTTGCTCTCCTTGTTAAACTTGCTCTCCTTGTCTTTGTCTTAGCCTATGGGTTTCCTCACTTTTACTCCTCTGATTTTCTAGTTGGTAGTTGGCATGACTGTATACCTTATTTTTTGTTGCCATTTCCTTCATCAGTTAACAGATAATGGTACAATCTGCTGTGAAGTATACCAACTAATATTCTCTTAGGATATGGTATGTTTTGATCATGACCCAAACATTCAGCAGATTTTCTCTAGCAATGAAACTTTGTGCCCAATTACATTTTGAATAGCCTCAATAATTAGTGCAAAGAGCGCTACAATGATAATTGTATCCATTAGACTTCTGTGCTTCCAGCATTTTTATCTCCTATGACTCCACAGTGGCCTTCAACTGGGCTTTAAATATCACAATAAAAAAAAATTGAACAAAAGCACTGTTACAGTTAGTCCTCAATAGCACACAGACTTTAAAAATTGTCTTGATTTAGGTAAGACTGATCATTTTTACTACATATTAACAAAGAAATACATTGTTTGGATATGGGAACAATACTCCCCAAACTGTTTAAATCATCTCACGCTTTTTCCTTTGCAAAGTGTCTTCAAAACACTAAGAGGGTTATCTCCTGTAAAAAAGGCAGCATCACTTCAGTAGGAGCCCAAGAAAGCAGGTGGAGAAGGGGATCACACTCAGCTTGTTTGCTCTACGAATATTCCCTGCATCACCTGCCTCTGTAGGCATCTATAAGACTCAAGGGATAATACAGTCAAACTAACAATCAGTTTGTGGGGCTGTTTTTCCTATCGTTTAGGTACACGCCACGAGGTGAACACTCCTCAACCCCATCTATATTAGGTCTCCGAAAAACACTGCAACTCTACTAAGCTTATCTACCTGCAGAATTGCTCTTTCAAAAATAAGGAGACCACCTTTGCTTTCACTGTATTTGATAATGCCTGTTTAATCAGAGAAAGAACTATTTTTGTCACTATGTGAGGAAAGAGACTATCCATCTTGTCAAGTAAAGAGGTGGGCATGCTATTTAAGCACTATCCCTTTGGTCAGAAGTTAATGGAAACAATGAGATATGAACAGAGCTTGAGACATCTCTGTGTCGTGCTTATCCCTCACCCTTCAGGCATTCTGATACTCATAGCTCTTTGTATCTTCAAAAGCAAGTCAAAAACTGCACAGAAGCCTGAAACAGCCTAATGGAACAAACAGCTTTTCTTTCCAGCTTTGGCAGATTACAAGAATAATGAAGTTTCCAAGCCTCTGGGTGCTAAATAAAAATAATAAAAATCCACAAACTAGCATGGGCAATTCTGTAACTGAGCAGATGCATAGAATACTACGTAAACAAAAACAGAAATGAGATGTTTCCCTTCTCCTATTGTAGCTTATTTGTATCTACCTCCCAGCCACGCAGGCCTATAGCCTGCAATGTATCCATGGTGCTTTGATGAGTGCAGGATGCAGCGACACAGGCAGAACTGCTGCTCATTAGAATATGCCAATTTATTCCTGATTTCAGAATATATTTCAACTACCTCTCACATATAAAACCAGAGTGCAGCTTCGTTTATATTTGCTGCTGAGGGAAGGTGGTGAACACCAGAGGACACAGCCAGCAAATACAGACAGCTCCAAGAGCATTTGTCACACTGTGAGGCTCCTGTAGGAGCTCATGTTGCAGCTTGGGGTCAGTCCCCCACCAACTTTGCTCCTGCACCTCAGATGAGCTTGACTGATGACACACATCACAGGGATTTCCACTGGGAAGCAACGGTTCAGTGGAAACGTGCACGGCAACAAAATCTTCTCAGTCAGATAAAATGCAGCACAGCTTACGCAAACCCATTTTGCTGAGGTAAAATCACCCTCCAAACAGAGCTTTCTGACATAATCCTAGCACAGTAAGGAGGACAAACAGCATGAGGAATGCTAGTTTGGGGAGAGGAAAGTGACGGATTAATGGATCTGATAACATATTATGTGTAAGGAGAGAAAGTTAGATTATTTTTTCCCCCCTGCGAGTTCTACAGTTGTCTTGAAGTGAAAACTAATTATATAGACTGGAGCCATCTATCAGCATCCCAGCAATTAATAGTAATAGTCCTTCAAGTGTTTAACCACAGTTCTTGATTTAGAAGTACATCTCTAAATCTGAATTTTGTATTTGACAACAGGTATGTCTCCATTATTTTTCAAATACATATTATTAATCAGAATGTAATCCCTTTCTTCACCTCTCTCAGATGAGACACAACTGTAAAAAACCCATTTTTTCAAACTAAGAAACAGCCTTGTCCACCTACACAAAGGTTACACAGCCCAAGAGACAGAAGAGTATGCCCTTATTCTAAATCCAAATGCGCCACCTCTCCTCCCTTCTGACCTCATACAAAGCTAGCAAAGCTGCTTGACAGTCCATGGAGTTTCCTTCACCTGTGCTAACACCTCCAGACAGGAAGTTTAGCAAATATACTCTTTTTATACAGATGTATCTTCTGAGCTGGATGACCCTCAGCTGCTCTTGTTCCCAGTAGGTTTGTTGGTGAAGTCAAGCTGGGAGAAGAGTTGTAGGGCAAAACTGGGGGTTTGCTCTCCTGTGGATGAGAGCACCCACATCCTCTGGTATCATAAGTTGGTGTCCCCAGGCTGAGCAATGACATTTCTCAGCCAGTGACAGGGTGCTGATACTCAGTCAACAGCATTTTCCCAAATACAGGGTTTGCAGCTTTCAAGACCAGGAAAACCAGTTCCACAACTCGGCATTAAAGGATGATTCTGCAGCTGAAACTGCTGAGAACTGTGGGTTAAACCTTCAGTAGTCTCAAAAGCAGCAAAGAAGGGGACATGGGATACTTAGGCCTACATTTTAAGTATTTTTCCTACAAGTAACCAAGAAAAATATTTTTTGTTTCTTCATATACAGTTACTTAGCCACTTAAAAGTTTCCTTTCTCCCAGCTGTAACTAAAAATAATAACAAGTTCAACATTAACAGCAGGTTCAAACAATCCCATTTTATAGGGACAGCACCTCAGAAAAGATCACCCCTAGGCAAAGCACTGACAGAATAAACACCTGCCCTCCCAAGTGTCCCTAGTGCCCAACTGGACTTATTTCTGCAAGAATCTTAAAGACCAACTTCGCGTAAGCCTGGAAAGGCAAGTGCTTTTCCTGCTACAGTTCCACATCCCTAAGATGTTAACTGAGTTAACTGTTTTTCCACCTCTCCAGAAAGGGACTTTGTACTCTGCACCCCAGGAATGACACATGGCTGGTTTTTTATAGTGCTTCTTGTCACCCCTCTTGCCTTCTTCACCTCTGACCATTAGCTGTAGGTAAGTAGGTAAGCCAAAGGAAGAAAGGATTACAGCAAACTTTTTCATTATCCAGCTCTATCTGCATACTCAGGATAGATTCTAATGCAGTAGAAACCAATATTAGCACAATTTTTAAAAAAGGAAAAGCTCCCACTGGGTATCTCATTTGTTAGGAGATGACAGATGTTCTTAACAAGCATTGGTAAAGAAGGATAAAATCAGAAAAATTAATATGTATTTGCAACCAGCACTGCACTGAAAAAAGGCAACACCATTTTCTATGTCATATCAGTCAAACCCACAGAGGTTTACCAATCACAACCTGCAATTACACAGAACATACTGGTTGCCTTGGGCATTTTTTGCCTCAGCAGAAGAGATAACTCAGGTATTGAATCAGATAAACTGTAATTTTTTGGCCAATAAAAGCCCACATGTCAGTCTTTTATCCTTTTAGCAAATCAAGAAAAAGCTGTCGAATCAAAGGCTCAGGATTCAGCTCAGGCAATAAGCCCTCATGAAGAGTCTTGTGAACCCGACTCATCAGCCAAGCAAACAGGCAGCTGAGGCTTGATCACCTTCCAGGTGTCTTTGCCATCTTCCCCAACAGGATTTACTGCACCTGTGGACTCTCCAGAAGCTGCCTCCAGCCCCCCACCTACCCACTCACATCCAAGCCAACCTCCAGTGACAGATGCCAAATCAACGGCTGACACAGCTGAGCCACAGATACCACACTGTCCTGAGGGATGTTACAAAAGAGCTCATCTGGTGGAGAACACAGGCAGGCAGCTCAAAGCAGGCTGTGTTAAAACAACATGAGCTGGGTAACACCAGTTTTTCTAGGGGAGATGCTTGAAAACTTCTCCTTCTCTTACCAAGGCACAACGCACCAATACAAGTATGATGCTACGCTGGGCTTAGAAACCTGTATCTATTCCCAAATTCCTCACACGCTGGTTGTGAGGTTTTGAGAAAGTTGCTTCCACTTAAGATAAATTTCTAGTTTATAATCTTGGCAAAAACTGTATCAGGAACCTCCAGATTAGCCAGTCACAAGAAGAGTCCTGCTCCTAGTAAGGGCTTTTAAGACCTTTAAGTAAAAGTGTCAGCAAATACAAAAGCCTCCTTTTCATTGCCTGAAAATTCATGCTAGTATACACATGCATTAAACACAGCTTGCCAGTTTGTTGTCTTTCTCTTTTTGTACAGTAATGTTTGCATGTACCACAGGAAGAGGGAATTAAGGAAGAAGTGGTTTTAAACTGTTGTTCCTCTTTGGAGTACTGCCCTAACCTGGTTTCAGGAGGCGAAACTACAACTTCCGTGTATTGTCTCTAAAGTTCCTCCTGTACAGCTGCATTCAGTAACAGAAAACACCTGTGTTGTTCTGATGAGAGCTCAGGATGTGAGATGTCAACTAGACTATCAATAATGTGAACTCAGTACTGATCAAAGACTCCAAGAGCAGAGAGAGGTGCATGAAGAAACAGAAATTAGAGATGATACAAAAGAAAAGGAAGCTCCACATTTGGGTCAGGTTATTCTTAATTTTTTTTCAGGCTGAAACTTAAGGCTCAGATTTACTGCACCCTTGTCGCCAATGCTATCCCATGTCCCAGTTTACAGTCCAGAAAAAATGGTGCACATGCTAGTGAGACATCAGTCCAGTGTAGATGGTTTGTGCAAGTAAACAGCTTTGTCCTGGCTTTGCAGGCAGGTTTTACAGCTTGCACTAAAGCTTCAGGCTGCCCTGGCCATGAAGCATTTACCAGGTTAGCTTTCTGCCAGCCACATTCTGCACATGATTGATGTGTACCTTGAAGTGGCTTCTCCACTCAGCAAAACACAGGTTGAAAGCTGAATTCTGCAGCAGCAGAGAAATCACACATGGTTATAAGGCAGCTATACTATGTCATGCAAGATTTCTTGTGTGCAACTTTTGTATTAATCAATTCTCAAGTTATTTTAAGGGAAAACTCTTCAATACCTGTAGGAAAAAGCAAATTTGAGAGAGAAGACACTGAAGTGATTAGAGAGTCTTTTTAGCTTCCTGGCCCTCACCTTAAGCAGCAGCTTATTTCAGAGGGTACTTTTCAATTTCCAAGAGAGGTGGTTGAGGCAAGGGGACATAGCAAGTGGCTTGCCATTTTGCAAGGTAATGAATTTGAACAATTCATGAAACTAAACCCGTGTCTGCCTTTCATCAACAGAGCCAAAGCAACGATCTCTCCCCAAAAGGATGTACTGATGAAACCCCAAAACCTCAAGTGCCATGAAAATCCCAGAACTGAAAGATATGTGACATCTCCAGCATCTGGTATCTGCTGAGTGTTAGACTGTTAAGCACTCCCTACAGTCAGTATTTCCACAAAAGAAGTAATAAATGTAAAATTTTGAAACCCATTGACTGTTTTCAGCCAAGTAAGGAGGTGTACACAGAACACTTGCACAGATCTTGTTTCTGTAGGAAACAGAGGAAATAGTTGACCAGAATAATGAAAAAGATTAAATAAAAAAAGAAGTGCAGTTATTACAGACCAGACTATAGAGATCAACAGGAACGGCAAGTTGGTTTCTTTGTGGTGAGATTTAGGGAGCTCTGTTTGCTTTTAAGAACCAGGGGAAACCATGAGGCTTCACCCAGCAGTTAGCTACTGAATGAAGAATCATATAACGCTGCACTGTAATTCCAACGCAACATAATAGAGATAATGCCCAAAACACAAGGTTTCCATGCTTTACTTTCAGCTTCACTGGGGGCTTACAAAGGTTTTAATCAGAATCTGATATCCACACATAGCTACGACCAGTACTACAGCAAATTCAACATGATGTGACATACTTCTGAACAAGTACAAACTTTGTCTTGTACCTCGATTAAATAGAAATACTGCCCAACTGAAAACACATTTGTACAACTCATTAAATGAAAGTTGCCTGAGAGTTCTAGACTTTTTTCACACTATCAATTTTTAAAAATACTCTTAAGAGTATCTTAGAATATCCTCTTCCTCTTTTCAAAACTACCACTGCACATGACAGGAAGATGAAATTACTCAATGCTAGCACTCAAATTCAGCTCTACAGTAACATGTTTGGTTTTATATGATACAAAGAAAAAAGCCATAGGCATAGTAAACTGAATTTCATATATTAAATAATCTTTCTCTACCTCTACTATACTGTTTTTCATTCCATACTATTAAAATGTAATAGGTGATGACAACATTAAATGCACAATGTGCCTTGTAAGCATCCAAGGGCCACAATGGGACGTGTGTAAGGTGAGATACTCAACAGAAACTTTAATCAAGCGTCTAAGGACACAGAGAAAATTGCTTTATCTCCCACGAGATAACAGACCAATGTCTAGTGAAAGAAATAAGGTTGGAAAAGTCAGGACATTCCTCATGTTTTAGGCAGGGACAGGAAAATAACTCCGAGCAGCTGTTCTGACCAGCTCCTGAAAAGTGCCTTCAGAAGGACACATTACCTGAAAGGATACCAAAGGAGGATGTAGCTTTAGTGACTCTTTGGGATATGTCAGCCCAGCTGTGGGGCTCATTAGCCACTATCACGAGCTATTTAACGTGATGAAGTAGGTAAGAAAGGATCTTAGGACTGAAAAACCCAAATAAACAACAGAAAACCCAGCTAAGCATAACTCTGAAAATACATTTTGATGTGTCACCTTTTTACAACTTTGAAAACAAACTTTTCCTGTAGTGAATCAAATAAATGTATTTTTAACCCTAGACCTTTACTTTGAACCAACCTGACCTCAGGACATCTGGTACACAAAAGGTACTGCACCACCAAGGACATGAAGAGTTCTTGTGATGCTCAACTCCCAACTGAGTTCAAGAGACCTCAAAGGATAACAGCACAATCCTTTACTAAACTGTATGGGTCATGCAGGAATTCTGTGGGTCACTGCAGGGATCCAGGTGAAGAAGGAGTTTGTGTGACAAACCTTGAGCAGGCTACCTCCTTGGTACTCAGTTTATTCCAAGCATATTCAAACCTTAAGAGTCCTCACAGAATTCTGCAGTGAACATGAAGATGGCATATGAGTCATCAAAACACAGGGCAGGAGAAGCTTTTAAACTCAGCTACAAACTGATTTGAACTGACAGAGATGCCATTTTACTTTAGCAACCATAGCAATTCATACTGTATTTCTGACCAAGATTTACATCTGTTTTACCATGAAGAGCTTTGTTTCCAGACGGTTACTGCCACAGTTCAGAAATGATGGTCAATTTAGAAAAAAATTAAAAGCAAAAGGGGAAACTTTTTATTTCATGGTAACATCTGGATTGTAGCAAAAAAATCATCCCAGGGCCTACTCAGAAACATGAATTTACATCAGTGTACACTGATGAGATAAATACAGATCTATCTTTCTCTAGTAATATTTAATCTTGTTTAACATTGCTTGCTAAGGGGAATGACACAGTAATTGCAACAGCAGAAAAAAATCAAGTGAAGATTTCCCACCCCTGCTTCCAAGTAGTTCTTTTACTAATAATTTGGATCAATATTTGTCTTCAGCACCAAGTTCCTTTCTGGGGTACATAAACAAGGAGATATAATTTTCCTCCCTATAATACCTAAAACACTTTCTAGAGGAATTTAACAGGTGTTGGCATCAAATATTCAAGGACTCTGTGTAGACTGGTTGAACATAGTGTACTGTTTAATCTGCCAGAAGAGGAAAATATCCAAATTATTCTGTTCTTGGTATTCATATCACATGCTTGGCAAAGAGCAAACCCATTAATGCACTCACTACACGTGAGCACTGCTCGGTTTCCGACAGCAGATTTACATTCCAGCTGGTGAGGAGTTACTACCCCTCCCCTAGATGATTCCCTCACTGCTAGTCAAAACTCTCCTCTTGATGCAGGGAAAGGTTTGTCCCAACGATCTTGAAAATCCTTATAATCTGAAATTATAAAACCTGGAGTTAGAACAATACGCGTTGGATAAAGAGCAACGATCAAAAAGGAACACATTGCTCATCAAAAGAGATGGGTGAGAAGTTGACTATTTGCCATTCCTAAGGAAAAAAAACCATCTCACAACAAAAGCAAACAAAATCAGTAGCGTCATCATTGAAGCAAGCCCAGGGCAAAGATAAAAGCAGTTTTCAAGATTTTTGCAGTGTGTAGCAGAACAGGAAGAACCCAGTCTAACACCCAGTGCAAAGCAAAATCACTGAGACAACCAAAGTACCTGACTGCTACAAATTCCCACACAGATAACACCATAAAGATGCAGTTTAATTCTTATCAAAGGCCTGGTCTACAGAGTCTCACAAGCAATACTAAGGCACCTGAGACCGGACAGGTCATTTTCCACTAAGGAAAATACTCATAAGAGAAGGCACAGAACACCCAAGGAAAGAGAACAGATAAAACCTGGGATTTCTCTGGAGTATCTAATTCTTCTGCATTGGTGATTTTTTTATGTTCTGACTGGAAAACTTTTTATGCAAGTGTACAATCTTGCTTTCAGTTTTCCCTATTTCTTGGCTTCATTGCTCTATTCAACAGAATTACTAATACACAAATTATGTAGAGTAACATACATAAATGGAGTAACATTTAAAACTAGGGAGTACTCATAGAGCAAGATATGTATCTTTTAAATCCAGGTTTTGTTCAGACAGTGATAGAACTTGTCATAATGCTTCAGTCACCTATATCTGAAATCTGTCCTGTAAGACAGGATGCTTCAAATCACTATGACACTGCCTGCTGCAGAATATAAACTAAAATTATTTTCACTCACCATCTGAGAAGTGTTTGCTATTTATACTGTATTATAATTATAATGCATACTCTCCACCTTAAAACCACTTACATATATTTGGCACTGGAATAAAAGGAAAAAAAAGTTTCAGCACTCCAACTTCTTCAATAATGCTGATGAGATCACATGAAAACAAACAATCCCCTGCCAGACAGATAAGGGAAATTATTAACACTGTTAAATGAAGTCTTGATGGATTACCTCTTTGAGAAGCTGAAAACCTCAGGACTTTTGAAGGTGATACATAATCATCCACCCACCAAACGTTCAGAACAGCATCCTCCCAGGCAAGAATTCACAGCATTGAACTGACAGCGTTGAAACATGCTGTTATCCTGGATGCTATGTTTGCTTTTTCCTCATCTACAGTGAAGAACGCAAGAGGCAAAACTATCAGTGTGATCCAAACATGAGAAAAACTTACTTTAAACATAACCCTTTTCTAACAGGAGCCCTTGGAAACCCATTGCAACTAAGCCCAAATCCACAAGGGTGCCAAGTTTAATTTGCAGCTGCTCCTTTGACTTTCTCCTCACCCCATTTCCCTATTTAAATCAAATAAAGCAAACAGCCAGGACTGGAAAAAAACAAAGGCATCAATTTGCACAAAAACATCTTACTGTTAGCACCAAGTATAAGAGACATCTTTCATTGCATCCCATCTCTGACCCAGCCCTGCAGGACTGGCAGCACATGCCAGCAGAGGATCATAAGAAACAGCACAGAGAGAAAGGCTCCCCTGAACTTCTGATAAATCCAAATTTTAGGAGTTTGGTTTGCATCACCTCTGCTCTCCATTGCAAGCTGTTTTAAAATAAATATACTTAATTTGTTATGTGGCAGACTCAGATTGGTAGAGGGTTAATGTGGTCCGTAGTGAGATGAAGCCCTTCCTGAAGAAATACAGAAAAGTCATCTCCACTTCCAGAGTGAGAAGACAGCCTTTCACAGAGGGTGAAGATGAGACATATCCGAGCAGATTTATCATGAGTCACAGCCCAAATTTGGCATTTCAAGAAGTACAGTGTAGCTCCAAAATGTATAAGATTGGTTAAACAAAGAGTATATCAAATGTGAATTTAATGATAAGTGAAAGTACAAAATGATACTCTTTTTAGTAGGATACATCTACTTAAAAACAGTAAACAAATTGCATCAATATTCAATGCTCCCAGAAGGCAGGATCTGCGCCTACAACATGTAGCAAAAATAATTTGACCATGAAATCGAATGTAAGACAACATATGACACTTCTGTCAGCAAAAAGGCTTTTTCACGGTAAAACATAAAGAGACAACCAAACACAAGCCCACTGACACTCCACTGTCTGGCCTGCAGATGACCAACACACAATACCTGAAGGCATGCATGAAAACCTTTAAGTCTTGCAGTGAAATGGGAAGTCCTTTCCCCAATTTTATCTGCCCCCCAATTTTAATTATTTTTTTAAGAGGGTGAAGCATGTTTAGTGTGCACTGCTTGAAAATGCAATGAAAGAGAGCAGAGCAACAAGCAAATAGCTTCGCAAAATCATCTCAGAGGGTTTGGCTGTAAAGCAAGAAAACTGAGTTCAAGAGATTGGGGTTAGCTTCTTTGCCATAGAAGAAAAGTGAAATGAAGAAATTCACCTTCTTTTGGAGGTCACTTTTCATACCTTAAGATTAGGTTTCTGTTTTAAACATTCAGCTCAGACCTATGCTGAATCAAAGAGAGCCAAATGCAAACATTCTACACTTGAAACAGTGAGAAGCCTCCACTCCTGTTTACCACACTTCAGCAGATGAAGGAGCCTGCTCTAATCACCTAGATTAACTTCGTAAAGTTGTAAACTACCTAATGGGCATACTTCATGATTCAATGGTTGTCATTTTTGCTTTCTTTGTCTTAACTGCTGAGTTGTCTGATAACAGTTTGATTTTAAAGATGCAAAGTTATTGAAGTAAACATTTTAAAAGTTGTCAACCTCTCCTGCTTTCCATCTCTCAACTACATATCATCTCATAATTTCCATTTTTATCCTCTCTTGACATTCAAAGAGTGAATAAAATTCAAGACAAAGCCCTCTGACATTAAATCCAGATTTGCTAAAATAATGAGAAAAATCCTAACAGTTACAGAAATTTAAAGAAGGCGACAGGTTTCATCTTAAAATTACAAACAAGCACAGAATTCACACCATTCTTTGCTGGAACCAAGTAACCATGTAAGAAGTTCAGAAGGAATACAATTCCAACAAAACTGAATACTGGATTATGCAACATATGCTACTGCTTAATTATTAGCTTAAGCATATCACTGAACATGAAACATTCAGTAGAGATTGACATGTCCTGGCAGTGCTCATGTCCAAGAACCAGCATCATTATCTTATAGCTGGCTCTTATTTCTTTGCCCTGTCCCATAGTACAGGTAATTTGGGTTTTATAGTCCCAGGGTTACTTCTGGAAAAATATGAGGTTTGACCACCAGACTCACCTAACAGAACACTTATTTCACAAAGCCATCTGCTAATCAGTCTAGTCAGAAACAAAAAGAATTTTTTTCCTGAAAAAATCTTGGTAAAGCTATAATTTAAGTACAGGTGCATCATTTTACCACTGTAGCATTTTATCTGGTATGATATAAAGCCTCTTCCCATTTGTAAACACATCCGATAACGAAGATGTCCCAGGTTTATTCAGTGTGAGAGTGAAAACCAAGCCTCCCTGCTCACCTAGTGTTTGACACTAATTATAGAAATCTTGGTCTGAGCCTCCTACCACTCCTACCTGATTTTTAAAAGTCATCAAACATCAGGAAATGTGTTCCTCTGCAAAGTCCCACAGGATTCTCCTGCTGTTTAAATGTGACAAATTTTTTCACATGTGAATTAGTGTTTTATGATTTGCCTTAAAAAAAAATCAAAAGCCTGGAAGTCATTTGGGCTGTTAAAAATTAACGATCAGAGGCCTTTTAGCTGTTACTTTATACTCAAATATCAACAGGACCTCTGTGAAGGATTTGATTAATTTGAGCAGAATTGATGGAAGGTGCTTACCATGTGTAAGTGTACCCCCGTAAATGTATGAACACCCACTGCCTTCCACGTGATGCACAAGCAATGCTTCCAGCACTAGTCTCTGAGCTCAGCTGGAGAAGTCCTTGCAGGCATATCCTTGTCAGGGAAGCAGGCAAGGTTCTTCTCCCCTACCCCTCAACACACACGCCACACACTTATAGGTAAATGCTTGGGTAATAAGTCATGAATAAGAACTTGAACTGGGAACTTCATCTTTCATATTATTCAAATATTGAAGCTAGGCAAGATGTTTCAAGAATTAAATTAAATTATGATAGGCTAAAAGCAATCAGGTTAGAAATACTACTCTGGGGAAAAAAGAAATCAATGTACACACATACCCGTATCAGTCCCCCAAACAAGGCAAATAATACACACCACTCTTAATAAAAAAAATGGGGATCATTTCTCAGCCCTTTGTTTCCATCTCTTCTAGCAACACCACACAGTAGTTACATATAGCAAATGAAAAATGTTAAGGACTGTTCCCACCTGCAAAGAGAGCAGGCAAATCAGAAGTAAAAACAAAGCACTAAAATAAATCCAATTTAATTAGAGCAGCTCTTCTTTCCTTCCAATCCATGAATTTCTGTGCTAGGTTTTAGGACCACTTCTGTATCTGCTGGGGAAGAAGAACACAGTAGCTGCAAGCTCCTGGGCCAGTCCCTGAGCTGTGCCTGGGAAGATGTGACAGCGCCACAGCATTGCTTCTCCATCCCAAGCACGGACCTGGGTGCAATGCAAGCACAGTGCTGCCAAAAGCTTCCTTCATCATGATTATCCAACTTCTTAATACATTCCAACTCTCAATGTGTAAAATTGGTTGAAAAATGCCACTTGCAAATATATCAGCTGCAATGTAACAATTCTTGCTGGTGACACAGAGACAGACTGGAGTAGCCAGCAGCTGACACTCAAGCACTTCACCCGTCACTATTGACATTCCTGTAAAGAGGCACACAACAAAAACTGAACGCTAGGGTAAAAATACCAAATCCTACAAACTCCCATCTGCAGGTGAGCATGACCAGTAAGGGAGCCAACAGCATCAGCTACATCAAAATGGATACATGGAACTTACTCTTTCAAGTTTGGGCTATACAGAATTTATCTGTCCTCTCCATGCCCAGCCAAACGACTGAAGCAACTTATATTATTCACTCACTGGAGATGCCCAGTCACAAGATGTTAGTTCTGCCAACTGGACTCAAATACAGACTCAGGAGCACACAGCTCCAGGGCTGACATGATCTGGATCTGTCACTATGCCTCTTAATTCCCTTTGAATTTCACTCCAGCTCAGGAAGCCTGAAGCTGGCTATAAGCAGGAGCTCATGCCAAACAGAAGAGGCAACCTTCATGCTTTGCATGGGATGGTTTCTACATTAGGGAAGACCTGGCCTGGAGGATATCTACAAATTTTCTACTGAAAACAAAGGTTTCTATTTCTCTTTCCTCTCTCTCTCTCTCTTTTTATTTTTAATAGCTTTGTCTACTCCTAAATTGATAGTGTTAGGCTAGGAGAAGTGCTCATATTCAAAGCTAAATTAGTATCATTGCTAGTGATCAATAAAGTGAACAAAGACAACGAAGACTACTAGACATCAGTTAGTCAAGAAAAGCACTAACAGTCAAACTAGCAGCAGCAAAAGTCTGATTCCTGCAGAAAAGCTGGGCAACAACTCCAGGTACAAGAGGCCCATGTTTCAGCCTGGCAGGTCCCAGCTCAGCATATTCCATCAGCCAGAGACACTGAGCTTTCAGGTTCCTCTGATGGGTCCCTCACCATGCAGTTAAACAGATTCAAGCCAGTTCAAGATATAAGTGAAAAATGCATTTGCATTAAAAATCCCCAAACATGACCTGCCAGTGCCACCCCATAAAAATGCTACCATTGGTAGCTGTGCAGGTTAAATTAAATCTCTACTGTTGCCCCATTTTTTTTAGTTGGTACCTGTCCATTATCTCCAGAGTGCTGTGGTAGTACAATGCAACTATGTCCAGGGCAAAGGCTGCAAAATAACTTCAGCAATGTCACTGACAGTCACAACTGGAACTTACAGCCTACCTTTTTCCAGAGATCACTTACGCAGACTTCACAACAAATGAGAGCAAAAGAGGAATGTCATTAGTGAAGTCAGTAGATAGCTGGCAGGGATGCAACTTTGTTAAATATTTTGTTTTGTTTAGTTCTACAATCAGGTCAAACACCCAGTACAAGAGCTGGGTTACAGTGTATGTACTCAGTCAAACAGCTATTGAGAAAATTTATTGAGATAAAAATGTACAAGTTTCCTATTTCCTATTTTTTAATTGACTTTTAAAATAGGTATTTCAAAAGTAGACATACATTTGTTTGTAGCAATTCCTTTTTTTGTTTGTTTTCTTAAATGACCTAGGGCATCTTGGCTAGGGCAAGAGGAATCTCCCTAGAAAATATTATAATTTCTGAAATAATCTTACATGGTGTGGTATTCCCCAGAACACACAGAAAAGAAAGATCTACAGCCAGAGTCATATGGCCAGTATGAACATCTGCTAGCATATGAATTCCAGATAAAAATACACCTTTCTAAGAGTTTCAGAACCCTCAGACCAAGATTTCTATAATTAGTGTCAAACACTAGGTGAGCAGGGAGGCCCAAAAATAGCGCTGTTAAGATCACTCTCTAGAATAGTGATTCTAGAAAAAGCAATATATACAGTCTGGAGATCTGAAGAAGCAGTGTAATTAAAAAATACTATAAACCCCTAAGCAAAAGAGACATTACACTACCCAGAATGACCTCCTGAGTACTATGAACACAGCCCAGGACAGCCCAGCATAGCTCACTGGCTCCGACTTCCCATACCAGCAAGGATGGAGGCTGGCTGCAACCACTGGATGCCTGAGGCTGTGGGCAAGGAGAGATGGAGCAGCATAAAAGAAAAAAGTGCATTACATAAAGTAATCATCTATCCACAGAAAGGGCTATGAAAATGGATGTTTCTCACACCTTTAAAAAAGATTCAGAAGCAAAAAGATGCATCCACTTTGAAGTAACATCCTTCTCTGTGATGCATTCAAGTTCTCTGCACAAAACCCAGGTCATTAACTCCTTACTCTGAAGGTAAGGATTTTGTAAAGGAGATAACCTTATAAATAACAGAAAACAACAAACAGGACTTTTCATTAAATACAAGCACTCAAAACCAAGCAAATTTCAGTTGTATCTGGATTGCCAATTGTGACCAATTTACAACATTCCCTCAAATCACAACATGAACTTTAGCAGAGAAGGGACTTGGTTCATCCACCTGATTTTCCAAAGGAGGACAGGTGAATGAGAAAATGCTTTTAATCCTGGGCTCCTTCTCTCCACATCTGCCATTCTTGAGAACAGGAAGGTCCAGGCTGGAACAAATAGGAAAGAGAGTGGCCCTAATGTGAAGACAGCATTAACTGGTACAACAGAAAGGTAGGCAGGATGACTCATCCTTGACAGAGAAAGCATCACTTCATTTTTTTGTTAACATAATAGCATGTCAAAACAAAACATAAGGCTTTACTAAGTTCTTGGGCTGGAATGTGAATGTGTGTAGAAGTGGCAGCCACCTGAAGCAGTTAGACACTCTGTCCATGCAAGGAAGACTGGCTGCACAGGCAGCACACCCTGAGGGAAAGAAGGGAACAAGAGACCCCATCAGGATGAGTAAATAAAAAGAAAAATATTTTTAAATTAAACAAATTCCCTGTAAAGAGTAAAGTCTTTAAAAGGACTTAATTCTTGTAATTTCTGTGTGTTTATCTGAGGCAAGATTTACTGTCCCATGCAGTGACTCCACCTCATTGTGCATTCCATCAATAAAACTGAATTCTGACCATGCCCCCACAATATATGTACATGTACTCATAAAATATTTATAATTTTTAATTTAAAATTTATTTATAAATTATGTACATTTTCTGCTATTTTCCCTCCTGCACCCCAAGGGATCATGTTGCACACCCCATTTTGGAGACCATTGGTCCAGTAGAAAAAGCTTTACAAAAAAACATTTACTCAAGAGATTCCAAAAGACATCACAAATTAAGATGAAAATGTATCTAACAAGGCACCTGTTTCCTAGAGACATATCAGTTTTGTCACAATTTCTGCACAGAAACACTGATCCCACGAAGATTTTCCCAGGATGTACCCATAAGCAAAGACAATGTTCTCCAGATCATTCCGGTGAACATTGATCTATCTCCTCTTCAATACTGTCTAAACATCAGGAAAACAGAGTTCCTGTAAGACCCTATACCCAGGGCCTGAAAGCACAGGTTTCTGGGCTTTGACTCCCTGCAATGCTACATTCTCAAGCTGCAATATTGGGCCAAAAATTTTCCTGCAAAGGGACAGCACCCACAAGCCAGCCACTGCTATTTAGGGGAAAAAAACCCACAACAGCCAACAAAAAACTAACAAAAAAACCCCACTGACAAACAAAACCTCAACATGTATGCAGAGACCATGCCTGAAGTGCTGTATCATTGTATTCATGTTTTTCCAGAAAACCAAAATCCTCACTTAGCTCCTTTTTCTCTGGGTTCACAGATCATGAATCTGTTTTAAAATTGTGTGTTCCTTTCACATTGAATTTCACTAGCTACAGCTGTACTACAGTTTCTCACTGAACCATATAATTAAGTCACATTTTCAGCTGACTACATAAATTGATCTTTAGATGCAATAACTGCATGTGCAGACCAACATTGCAGACATGCACAGCTGCTCCTGGCTGTACCCTGCTTCCATTGAAAAAAATGGCAAAGCTTCCTTGAACTCCACAACTGAAAAACACTTCTTGGAGAAGAAAGCACAGAAACTCTAGACAAAAAAAACAAACTAGCAGAACTAAATAAACACTTCCAGGAAACAGAAATAAATCCAGTGAAAGCTGCTGGTGAACATCAATTGATAGCCCTGGGACAAGTCCCTGACTGTTGCAGACTGTGTCTATATGGTCAATGCAAAGAGAAGTTAAGAGCCCTGCAATGCATTAGACAGACCCAAGAATGGGGTTCATCTAAGACTTTGATGTCTTTATCAGTGTTTACAGTTTATTTTCATAACTATTTTGCTTCATGAGACTAAAAGACTGTTTTACTTCTTTGTTTCAGACTATTTACATTAACAACAATTTGAAGAAATTAACAACAAATTAACATTTTGAAGGCATAATGATGCCTTCTAAATTCTTCAGTTGGAGAACAGACAGAAATGACCCTTTTGAACAAACCGAACTCCCAGATAAGGATTTAGTCTCAACTATAAGAACGTTCAAGTTTAAGTAGAAAGTTTTTCTTTTAAATAGTTATTACAGATATTTGCAAGTCAAGTAATCTAATAGAAGCCTCCCCATAATAAGTCCTAACTCAAGAATTTATTGCCTGTAGCATACTGTAAGTCTACTCCTGCTTTCACAGACCAGGTACATTTTTGAGTTCTAGGAACAGCCAGAAAAGTGTTCTGGTCACTTCACTAAAATATTTATTAAACTTCCACAAAAACCAATTAATTCATGTCTTGATCAATGTTTCTCTGTGGCATGTATTTTTCTTAAAAAGAATTTTAAAATATTATTCCCAGTATCTTGAATGAGTAAAGACATTTTTAAAATAATTTCTAAACCAGACTGTACGTACTACATAATTCTGAAATTCCTGTCCCAGGTCTCTGCAATATCGAAGTGATAGATCCTAATGGGCTCTGGACTTCTAAGGTATGAAAGATACATTTCCCCCCCCCCCCCGCCTTCATCAGAGACCAGAATAGACTTTTGAGTCTATTCACCAATTTCCCAGCACTACCCCAGTAATCTAGGAATGGTATTACAGCAGCTGTTCTGAGCTCAAAGCTTTCAGCGTTTGTTGGAATCTCAAGGTAAGAATGAGGCACCACGTGAAGGCCTTTCTAAACTAAACCCAGAAAATGGCAAATCTCAGAGCACGGCAGTATCAGCAGCTCTTATAGTGATGTCCTGTAACATCCTTGAAGAACTGCACCAAAGAACTGCCTGAGAACACCGAACAGCAAGGCTTAAACCCCCAGTCAGTCTCAACAACGGAGGCATTTGGCTTGAAGCCCATGCCAAGGCACCACACAAACTGCTTACAGCAAGAGCCTTGTGCCTGCAAGGCATCACTGCTGACTTGGCTGTGCCAGTCACCAGGCTGCCTCCCTGTTTGGGTGCATCACCTTAAGTTATTTTAATGCATACCACATGGCCACGTATTCTTTCCCTGTTCTGCACCCATTTGCTTCCTCTTCTCTTCCCTGTTTAATGACAGCTACCCCAGTCTCCTCCTCCATCCAGCCTACCTTGCAGGCTTGCAATAGCATTAACAGAATTCAGTTTTTAGCACTTCATCTCAGTCATCTCATTTCTAATTTTGCTCCTATAGCTCTGCATTGTACCGTTTCTCTGTGTCTTTCTGCTTTTGCTATATCATCACATCTGTTTCCAGACAAACTGCTTAACTTATGCATTGCAAGTTGAGGGACAACGCCTCCATCTCCACCCTTAAAAGCAAGGTGGGATAAACAGATGCAACTCCTTTGCAACAAAACAGCTCCTTTCAGCTGGTGCAGCACCTGCAAGGTACTTCAGAAGAAGCCTTAACCAGTTCATTTGCCTTTAAAAACGACGGATTGCAACAGCTCTGGAAGAGTTTTCCAGCACAAACTGAACAAAACCAGCGATTAGCAAATCCATCCAGCAACCACCAGCCATCACCCCAGCTTGTGGATCACCCATTGGGTAACAGCTGCTTGCTACACTGGCACCCTTCTGTCAGCAACCACAGCATCAGCCTCACCTGCGAGCCTTTCCTGGTCGCTGGTGCCAACAGTTTTTTCTTCTAGTGAGCTCTTCAATCAAGCATAGGCAGGGCACTTGGGCTGGCCAGGGCCTTCCACCTTCTCCAATCCCCAGGATAAACACTGACATCAGGGTAGCATTTTTTCCAGTGTTAAGGACAAAGCAGCGAGAAGGAAAACCTCCGTACACAACAGCACAGACAACACATAGAGTTACTGAGATGGTTTCCAGCTGCTGGTGACCACGAGTCAAGTCTTCAGCCACCAATGTCACTCACACCCTCCCAAACACCGCCCAGCACCACTTTTCTTACGCTGTCCTTTTCAAGTCAGTTGTGGCTCTTTTGGTCACAACTCCAGACTCTTCCAATCACTTTTACTGAAACAAGAGACTCAATGACAAAACAAAAAAAGGACTTTGGACTTTTTAAAGACAATTGTGATTAGTCCTCTAGCACTACAACACATCTGGTGTTCACACACCAAATGACACACTGTGCTACCAGACTACCAGTATGCACGGCCAACCAGTTTCCAGCCCAGACTGGGACATCCAGCACCCCGAGAACAGGGAAGGTCCCTAAAGAACATGAGCTGCCTGACATGAGCCACATCAGTGACAGCAGACAGAACAGCACTTACGGAACAATCAACACAATACTCACTTACACTAGCTTTGGGACTTTAGCTTGAGGTCATATACATCCTTTTCTAAACTCACGATTTAACACTACATAACACTAATGCATTAGGAAGAAAAAAAAAAATCAACAAAAAACACTCACTGAGGTTTAATGTACGGTGCCTAGAACAGATGGTACTACACATGCAAGACACTCCTTTTTCCTGAGCTGATTTTTCAGGTAATTCAGGTATAAAATACTTATTTCCCAGTTTTCTCCATCTTAGTAGAATTTTTACTTGCACAGGTCAACGTGATAAATATGTATCTGGAGAATTACTTTCTCCTCTTTGAAAGTCAAACCACCTTTGTACCAGACTAATGATATACACATAGAAGAGATTTATTTTTTCAGAACCTCCACCTCCAAGTCATATATATTTCCAAAGACTCACATTCTCAAACAATTAAATCCAATGCACAGCCACTTAACTGACTTCAACAGTTGTAGAATTAAACCCTAAGGTAATAATTCATATGAACAATCAATATTACATATGTATTGCAAGCTGAGATATCTCAATAGTTTATCATAAAAAAAGGTTCGTCCTCCAACCCCCATGAAATCATATCCCAGCTCTTTTATGTGAAGGCAAAGGACAGTAAGACAGCACAGAAAAGTCCAGCAATATCTGTGTCTTAGATTGTATACACCAACTCAACTATACTGGTCTAAATGAATTTTTAAGAGGCAAGGTTAGACTTCCAGCTTTTCTGAAATTTAGTAGTCCCATGAATGTCAAATCCTCCTGACAAAGATCAGATTTAATCAAATATCCCTCATGTCCAGACTTCAAAGGAAGTTTGGCAGCATTAAACTTTCAGATCCTCACTACTACATTGTATTAGAGGATGGATGGCATCACCTTTGGTAAATTTTGATAAAAGGACTGACACAGACAGTGTGGATTTTACTGCGTATTTTGTTAGCTTATTTTTAAAATCTAAAGGTTGTGAGTGGAACATCCATGGAACATTTGTTTTCAAAGCCAACTGAAACTTCAGTGTTCAAATTCTTCTACATGCTCCACAAGAAAAGAGCACTACAACTAAAAAGAAAAAACTCTTAGCAAAATTGTTTAGGCTTTTAATTAGCTGATGTCAGAGTTCAGAAGTAAATGGTCCAAACACCATTTTGGAACATAAAGTATTTTAATAGATGTAATTATAAAAATTTATCACTAACTTTTTACTGCCTTTCCTGGTGTGAATTTGGGTTTTTTTGGCTTTTCTGTCACTTTGTAACTTAATTTCTATTTTTTTTACCCTGAAGAGAAGGAAGACAGCAATCTCTGCACCTCTTTAACACCATAAACTAGGGCATAAATTGAGTTCTCTTTTCCTCTCATGTTGTGGCATATAAAGCATCTTTTCACTTAAAACCACTAGTCCTATAATCAATATTTTTAAATGCCCAGCCTAAGAAGTTATAAAAATATTTCCATTAAGAATGGATTATACTTCAAAATAATGCTAAAAAAACCCCACTTATTTCTGGTAAGTTTTATTTTTGCTCTGTGGTATCAACTGGCCCTTGCTTTAGCACATTAATAATTAGGAACCAGGGCATTGATGCTCTCATGAAGGTCAATGGAGAGCTTCATTGTCTCCTCTGCATTTCAGAAGACTAGAATGATAGCAGCAGAGATGACAAAACTTGGTTCTCTCATCCTTATGCCCCTTGAAACACCATAACACCGTGCCTGTCTCTATCCCAGTATCACCACAGTCCCTGTGTTCTCTCCTTTTCTGATGAAAAAAAAAATCTTCTAAGATTATGTCCAGCTCCTTCTGCACAACCTTTCTTTCAGGGGAAGAGTCAGCTTGTGTAATGCCCAATCCCTAGCTAAGCATCTGCTGACTCACTGACCAATACACCCACTCTGACAGGCAATCAGGCCTGGCTAAAGAGAACAGATAAATTAAGGTATTTTCAAGAAGTCTGAGAGTATTTAACTTGGAACCCTACTCCTTGGACAAGTCTGGCTTGGGAATTTGACTCTGCAAATGTCAAGCTATGGATCGACTCCTGAGAGATGCTTGCACTTCAGAACCTCCACCTCCAAGTCATATATATTTCCAAAGACTCACATTCTCAAACAATTAAATCCAAAGCAAAGCCACTTAACTGACTTCAACTTAACTGATAAACAAGCGTGCATTTGTCCTTCAATTTTGACTTCACTTTGTCCACAAAGTTATGTGGGGGTTTTTGTTGGTTCTGTAAAATCAGTTTCACTTTAATATATATTTTGAATCAGTCAAAGGATAATACACTTCCAATCTTTTCATCCCAATTATGGTATTTCCAACTCCAATGATCTAGAATAAGATAATGGAAAGAAAGAGACTGGTAATGAAAATACTACTCGTTACAATTACAAAGCTAAGACCAAGCAGAGCAGGCAAGTTAAAAATGTCAGCCCTGCCTTGAACCAGCTGTCCCAAAAGGTTTCTGCACATGTGAGGTCTCAAAAAGCTGATTCACATGGTCTGTCATATCTCGATGGAAACTTATTCTAAAACATATACACATATACCAACATTTACAAACACAGATATATTTTATATATCTATAAATATATTCTAATACTTGCACAGATACGTTTAGAGAGGGAGACAGACACAGAGAAATCCCTACAGTGTTTCTGACAAGGAGGCATTACTTCCTGTATACGTGAAATTTAGCAGGCTTTTCTTTTCACTGGTTGTGTTATGAAATGACATGTAAACATTAAACTCATATAAGGAACAATAAATTCCATTAATACAGTCACCTCACAATTAAGTATTTATGTAGACGCTGCAGAAAGCTCATAGATATTTTATAATTCCTTGGGGGCTGAATAAAATTAAATCAACGGGAAAAGGAAATGTGGTGATGCAAATGCTCCCCTTTAATTAATCAGAATTAATCAAAATAAAAGTAAGTAATCTTCTAGCAGTCAAAGCAGCACTAGGGTAAATATGACTATATAGTAAATAACAGCAGAAATACAAATGCTCCAAGTAGGGGCACCCCCTAATTAAAATGAGGTTTTTTCAAGACTGTAAACTACCAAAGATGGGCTTTCACAGAATCCTTTCTGGGTATTTTACAGAGCAACTGTGACAAATGATCTTCAAGACATGCTTTTATATTTCAGCCTTGTTAGTTTGAAACCGTGGGTTGCTGCTCCTCTGAAGTTAGAAGGCTGCCCCTTTGCAAAGGGCAACACTCCAAATGTCACTGTCACCACATCGCTCCCCAGCTGCTTCCCTGGGTCTATTTGTCACCAGGTACCAGCACTACCTAGCACAGCTATTTTGTATGCACACACATGGCATCTGGGAGTTCAGCCGCTGCTCAGCTAATTGGCTACCTGCTTAATTACAACCCCAGCCAAGATAATGTTTTCTGAATGGGTGAAAGTGCAGAGCATCTCCACAGCTACTAATAAGGCTGTCACAATCTCTGATTAGAGTGGTGTAAGCACCATCAAGCCATTATACATGAAAAAATGCAGCCAGATGCTATAACCAATACACCCAACTGCTATGAAATTACAAGTATACAAAAAAGTATACTTGTAAGTTCTGAAGCCAGAAAAGTCAATTATCAGTCAGACCACTGATGTACCACAGAATCCTTATGTGTGATTGAAATATCTCAGCATCAACATCAGTCATTTGTGTTTCTACAAGTATTCTGGTACCTCTGGTGTGTTCATATGAAAGTTTGGAGCACAAGATTGGAGCTTCACTCAGCCTCAGCTCTTTTTCTGCTTTTCTTCACTAGAGAAAAGAGCTCCTTTATTCCATTAATATTTTCATAAATCTAGTAAATTCATTTCTCAACCTTCTTTTTTTTTTCAACCAGATAGGTTACATCCAAGTCTCCCACTCTAAGACACTTTCTTAGTCTTTGGAATAACTTCCACAGCCCCCTTCTTCACCCTGCAGCTTTTTTAACATTCTTTACGTTATAAAGATACTGACACCAAAACATCACCCAGTGCCCATGCAATGTGATATGCAGAGGTAGAATGTTATTCACCCTGCAGTTCTGGGGCATGTTAGAGAGACATCAGAGAGGTATGGCCAGGCTGCCTGTAAAGCACAGTCGGTCTTTTCATCGACATCTCAGCTTAAAAGCAAGGCTCAAGCTATCAAAACCCCAAAGCCTTCAGCTCTGCCCACTTATGCCAAGGAGTGATAAACCTCTAAAACCTTCTGCACCTAAAACCTCTTCTGCTCTCTTCTCTTGCAAAGCACACCAGCTTGTTAACCTCATGTTTTGAGAGAGTGGAAAGGTCTCCACTGGAAGTGACTGCCCTGTCCTGCGTCTACTTCCACACGGTGTGTCCCTGTAGTTTTCCCTTCACATCCCAAGAAGTGCAATAGCCACCTCAAATTCTGTCAAGGTGACTTCAAAATGCAGTATATGGTTGTAAGCACCGTGTCTGTGCTCTGCAGCACGGAAATTGCAAAATTTGAGAGAAATCCTGTAAATCAAAAGTCTGTGTTATTTTAATAGACTTCTCGTGCTAGCTGCAGTCTCTGCAGATTTATAAAACCATTTGGCAGCATGCTACACACCAGTAATTACCAGAGCAGGAAACGCTCAATAATACAGAAATAACTCCTAGTCATTACAGATACAAAGTATGATGTAAAGATAGAGAGCTTTCTTTTTACCTTTTTCTTTATATACCAAACAGAAAACCAAGAAACCCTTACCCCAAACAAAAGAACTGTATGAAATTCTCCCCACAGCACTCCTCACTGCTGACAAATGCCACCAGGGTGTCAGGGAGCCTGCAAAGCACCCACCCTTAGGGGCAGCTATCAGACTTGTCCAAGCTCTCAGTCCTGGAATAATGGGCAAATCTGCAAAACAGATACCTTGCCTATGTGAACCAAAGAGAAAAAAGGGCCAAATTCAGCCCCGTAACAAAGCAGCAGCAATGCTATTGCCTTCACAACACTGCAAGGGTTTACACTTAGTTTTTAAACAAAGTGTTAGATACATTGCAACCTTCATATAAAATGATCACTCAACCACTCAATTATCACAACCACTCAAGGGAATTCTGTCATTTATGCAGCATTTTTAATTACTTAGTATAAAAAAGGCCCAATTTTGATCTAAGAAGTGACAGTTTGACAAAATCTCCTAAGAAACACGACTTCTCAAGCACTGAATCTTTATCAAGGTTTTCCCATCTGCAAGAACAGTGAAGAAGTGAAAATACATAATGAGGAATTTTACCAGGCCCAAACCACAGAGGCCGTGGAAGATGATACACTGTTTGTAGCAAGAAAATCATAATGTGTCTCTATTTAGCATATGCATGTGTGCCTATTTGCTCTAGATGCATGTATAATCAGCCCTAGTATAAATTAGAAATCATATGAAGGATTAAACATCAATTGCCTGTCCTCCTACACTTCCCATCCCTCTGCCAGGTCCTGATTAAAACAGAAGGCACAGTAGCAATGGTTGGAAACAGACTCTGAAATTGAAATAAGAGAGGAAAATAGCCATTTTCGTTTTGTAGCAAAACCTATAAAAGCCACATTAGCACTTGACTGTTGACAAATACCACCATATTCTGAAATTAGGAAATCCTGAAGGTTTTAACAGGATTTAGAAGGTGCAGAAAAATGAGGATTATTAAAACTTGAAGATGTGACAATCATATCTGAGGATGGAAATCAGTGTGATGCAAATAATTGTTTTAATATTTCTCAGGCATCCCACATATTATAACTATTTCTCAGTGACTAGGAGGGTTTCACACAATCTTTAAGTGTAATCTTTTGCTAGTTTCACCATCTGGGAGTTCACAGACAGCATTTAATCTTACTGGCTTTTTTCCAAGAGACTTACTGTAAGTCTGTGGCATGTGTTTCTTTTAACAATCAAATTTGGGAGTGATTTTGTTTTTGACTGTGGCTTAAAATAGCCCACTATCAAAATAATATTAATGAGACCAGGTCTCCAGAGAGCAACAGCATCTTTTATGACAATAGCTGACAGAGCTCAAACTTTGCTTGATGCTTTCCCCAAAGTATGCAGAAACTTCTTCAGAAATGAACAAATGCAGAAAACTTCTAACTACATGCAGATAAACCATGAAAAAACAAACTGCAGGTAGAACACAGGGTACCTCATCAGACAAGAACAGCTCTAGTTGGTGAGATGATGCAAGAAAGGACAGATTAGGAATGCAGGGGGGCAAAGAAGGAGAGCAGAGTATAATTGTAAGTCAGGCCATAAAGCCATTACACATATCTAGGGATATTCCTACCACTATGCATATGTGTATCTCTAGCTTTTTCCATTATGCATATCCAGAGGAGCAAGAAATCAAAGCATGATAACAACTTCCTTATCCCCTAACGCTCCACAGGACAAATGGACAGCACAGCCACACTGGACATCACAGACTACAAGCTGGCTGAGGAAAATAATATTGTCTCTCTTTAGACACAACTCTTCTGTTTCATGTTGATTTGCCACACAACTAATTAAAAGGAATAATGATCAACATAATTCACAAATCATATATGTCACACTGCAAGATTAGACCAGCTGAAAAATAGAGCCACATGGTTTTTTTTTAAATCTCATATAGTACTCGAGTCAAGTGGCAGCACTCTTAGATATAAATTAGAAGTTTTCCATTTTATTTAACTGTTAAAAACAAACAGCGTGAGACTTCACAGGAGCAATTTCATGGGAAGGGCCAAAGAAAAGTAATAAGCAAAAGAAAACAAAACAGTTTAAAGAACACAACTACCCACAGTATGGCAACCTGCTGGGCACACTGAATTAGGAGACGCTTTGTTTCAGACAAAGGTCATGGGTTTGTTTTCTTTAAAAACCTGTCTAAAATGGCTTTTTTCAAAGCATCATCCAATAGGTCATTACCAACACATACAGATGAAATCTATACTCTCAGCTGTGGTGCACATTCCTCAGCTGCTAACACCAGCTAAGGCAGCTGCTCACACAGGAAGCCCTTATTTGCAATAAGGCAACACTAGTAATGGTCCTAGATATCAACAAGTTGTCAAATTCTTATGTTCAGATTTCTAGACCAAATTCCTATTCAGAGCTAGTTGAGTGAAAACATTTTTTTAGCTACATTGTCAGACTACTCTGCCATTTGATGGACATATTTCAATCTTTTGTAATAGGAACTGCATTCATGAAATACGGAGGACAAGAGGGATAGAACTCAGCTACATCACCTGCTTCACCTCCTTCTTCAGAAGATCTGAAGACATCCTACACAGCACACGGAGAGACTGTGACCAGTCAATGCTTTCTGTAGCAAATCCTTCCCATCAGCTGCAGACCACCACAGAGAGATCTGGCCCCCACTCCATAGCCATGCTACCACTGGCTTCCTTGTCCACAAAAAGTAACATCACTGTTGCAAAATGAAAGCTTTTATAGCTCTACATCTCTGGGCAGCAAAGCATAAGGTGAAGAGCAACAGGCACAGGCAACAGGGAGGACCTTTCCTAGAACCCATCCAAAGCTGATCAAGGGTACACACTGCTTATACAGCTACCCAGAAGTATATTATCTCTAACACTTCAAATAATTGTTCAGATTTCATGTTGTTTCCTAAAACAACAAGTTGGAACTTTTCCACCTTCATTTTTGAGCCTCCAATCACACTTCCTCCCATAGCCCCACAGATGTACATTTTACTTAGCTAAATGTGCACAGTTCACCAGATTTACTTTGCTGGCGAATACTGGATAAGCACTGATCTGCAGATATGCATAATGCATTTTTCCCTGTTTCAGACACAGGAGAATAAAAGCTCATGAAGAAGTTATAGCAGGAGCATCCCCAAACAAGCTTATTTTGTGCCTCATATATGGAAACTCTCATCTCTTTCCACAAATCCCAAACATACTCTTAACTTAGGTTAAGAGAAGCTCTCCGGCAGAATGCTACGATAGCTCAATTCGTCACTTAGGTCCCTCACTGCACTGTCACACACTACTGTGAGCACCAAGCATTTTGTACTGCAAGTGCCTTTCTCTGCACAGAAAACAAACCCCACATGGTCTAATTCCTTGAGAGTATAACTACTTGCTTGTCAATACTTTAGTTCCTCCAGGTCTTGTTAAAGACCTCACAAGGGAAAGAGTTTTCAAATTCCATTCTTATTTTCAAAGTCAACACCGCCTTGCCATTCCCTGAAACTGAGCTAGTTGTTCTTTATGACTAATCCATTCTCTAGGCACAGCTCTTTCGTGCTGTCTAACCTGCCTGTAACAATGATAGCTTGTTTACTATGGTAGGATGTTCACTTGACTTTTGTCAAGTCTTTTTCAAACAGTAATCTTGCAACTCTGGGGAAAGCAGTATAGAACCCAACAGGTCTGCGATGCTTCTGAGGAGCTGTGACTGTCAACAGGAGAAGAGGGGGGGAAAAAGGTATCTGGATATATTTCTCCTGCCTTTTTTTTTTTTTTCTGAAATATGAGTTAAAATATTGCACAAGAACTGAAAGACAAAGAATAAGATTTTACATGATGGCAATAGCCAGCAGTAATTATTTTTCTTTTTGGTGAGGTAGCCTTTCTCAATTCTTTTCTGGGGAAAAGTTTTTGCTCTGGAATACCATAAAATAAGCACATTCATCTTTAAACAAAAAAAAAAAGCCTTCTGCAATGTTTAAATATACACTCCTAAAATGAAAATACTGCCTGTTGCTATGAACATATAAAGTTTCTCTGTGTGTAAGCCTTCTGATCATTTTCCCATGGGAGAACATCCTTTTGCTGTCTTTTACTCTGTGTAAGCTTTCTGTAAACAAAATATCTGTGTCTGTTCTTCAAGGACATGGAATTGCTTGGCCTCCTCCTACCTATGAGGAGACAGAACTGAAATTACTTTATCTTTCTGATATTGTAAACGATTCGGACACATTTTCCTGGACGAAGCAGCAGCAGGAGCATGGAATGCTCTCTGCTGAGCAGATATAGAAATATATTAGAATTATGGAGTCATTTTAATAAATCATTTTAGCCTTCTGAATTTATTGTCAAGAGTCCTTTCTTCAATGCATGGACCACGACGATAACTGCCCACCATTAAAAGAGCTTTTTTCTTTTTTAAAGAAGTTCTCCCCATGCAGAAAAACTACATATCACTTTTTGGTAGTTTGTGCTGCCACTTTTGTTTTCTATTGCAGTCTCCATAGAAGGGCCCTCTCCTACCTTTTGATATTTCCTCTGTGTACTGGTTTTGGCTGGGATAGTGTTAAATTTCTTCATAGTAGCTTGTGTGAGGCTCTGTTTTGGATCTGGAAATACAGGGATGCTTTTATCATGGCAGAGTAAAGCTTAACACAGCATCAAAGCAACCTTTTTGCTTTCTCACCCTATCTCACAAAGTGAATGGGTTGGGGGTGCACAAGGAATCAGTAGGGAGCAGAGCCAGCTGATCAAAGGGATACCTCATACCGTAGGGCATCATGCTGGCAATAGAAGTTGGGCATAAGAAGAAGGAAGGGAGGGACATTTGGAGTGATGGCATTTGTCTTCCCAAGTCACCATTATGTGTGATGGGGCCCTGCTGTCCTGGAGATGGCTGAACACCTGCCTGTCCATGGGAAGTGGTGCATGAATTCCTTGTTTCGCTTTGCTTGCATGTGCAGCTTTTGCCTTACCTATTAAACTGTCTTTATGTCAACCCATGAGTTTCTCATGTTTACCCTTATGATTCTCTTCCCAGGCCCACTGTGGGGGAGTGACTGAACATCTGCTGGTGCTTAATTGCTGACCAGAGTTAAGCCACAACACTCTGTATTATCATTCCAAACAACAACAATAAACAACTTTGGAAACATTTTCTCAGCAGCTCAGGTTGTGCCCTACTAATTGCACTGCTTTCTGCTGCACAGGTGGGAGTGGGAGAAGTAAGATGTTAATTCAGGAATGAACCCAACCACGGCAGAACAATCCCTTTAATGCCCAGTAGGCACCTATCATGGAGCAAACATGAAAAAGTTCTCTATTTCAAAGAAAAAAGAGGAGTGTGGGAAGATTTTAGGTTTTCAAGATACCTGTCTTTAACTTTAAATACCTTTAAATCCAGAGTCTTGGAGCTTCCTGAAACAGGAGGCCCTGAGCTACATCTTTAACAGACTTCTTCGGTATGTCCTCATGCAATGAATTCTGCTTATGTACTCTAAATTAGACAAGGAAGCATTACCTTTATTGCTGTTTACAGCCTTTCATTTTCTGTCATAGGGACTCCTACTCCTGTTAAACCTCTCTCCCAACACAAAAATATTTAGCCTGCCTTCAGTGTGCTCTCTCCTGGCTTTTTAGGCTTCATTTTTGTTCCCCTCTTTCAACTCCTCTATGTTCCCTACTCGTTTTTTTCCAGTCATTACTCCTCTTTAGCTCTACCCATAATTAAGGGTGAACACGGTCTTAACGTGTTTTAAATGCAGACTTTCCACAGGCAACCCATTTTCCACTATCACATCCTACTTTGATCATACACGTGCTTTCCAAAATGATACTAGAAGGGTAACTGTATTTTCAAAACAGGTACCTGTGTAACACTACTTCAAATTATCCCTGCCAAAGACCACTACATTTCACCAAGATGAAATTCACTACTCTTCTATTGGTTTCATGTTCTCCAGGAAGTATGAAGCAATTTCAAAGGGAAAAAAACCAGAAATTCCCCCCGCTTTATTGGATAGTGGGAGGAGCTTTGAGCATTTTTTTTTTTTGGTTGCTTTTGGGTGAAAGGTACTCAGTTATTTGATAACTTAAAGAGGTCTTCTGGCCTTAGAGAAAGCTGTGAGAGAGCACAGCAGATAAACCACATACCAAATAATCAGGATTGTGAGTGCAGTGTACCTCATACTACATTCAAACAATGTGAGAATTTTTACTTGTAAGCAAGGCAGTTCCAAATAACCTCTCAAAACACCAGCCTGACTGAGCCTATACATTTATAGGATTAGTATTGCAACATTTTATTGCTACAGCATCATCTCTCCCAAGCATTTGAACTATTGTAACAGGATCAACACCTGAGGCAACTCAACACAGGAGACCGAAGTGAATAATACTCCTTTTCAGTGAATTTGCTCCCACCTTGCAATCCTTTAGGAATGGACCCAAGAAGCTGTGTTAAGCTCGGCCAGGCACCCTTCCAGAAGTGCCTGCACACTCCCTCTCTTCACTGGGATTCTGGGGTCAGGTGCCACCAGGACCTCCCTGCCCCAGTGTCACTGCTGCCACATTGGCAAGAAAGCATGGGGAACCTGACAGAAGTCAAGGAAAAGCCTCAATTCACACAATTTCTCTAAATTGAAGAATCTCATGTTTGCTGCTTGAACAAAAAAAGCAATAAGTTAAGTCCTTTGACCTCATCCTTGCCAGAGCTCCTCACTACAGAGGGTTCAGGGTTCAGTATTTGACTTCAAGACTAGGTACACTTGTTTCAAATTCTCCAACAAACAGACAAGACGCAAACAAGGCGTTTTCCTGCCTTCTCCCTCTTTTCCCATGGAAACAGAAAACAGGCTGAGCTGGTGAGGGCGACACTTCCTTCTCCCCAGACGATGGCCATAGAGAGCATGGACCCTTTGAGGCCAGCTAATCCACTCAGGTTGTGTTTTGCCTTTCACACAATAGGACACCACCCTCTGTCCCCACAGCAGTGTGCTGTCCATGCCCACACTGCCACAGGCTGCGGCGTGCTCCACTCTTCTCCTGGGGGCTTCTGCCTCTGCCCCTCTCCGGCACCCAACAATGTTCCCAACAGTTCACACTGGCACTCCCACAGAAGTCCATCCTCTCATTCCCTTAGCACTAAAATGGAAAAGATGTGCCTTAAGGGAGAAAAAAGATCTCCACACAATGCACTTCAGGTAGAAGCTGCAGCTTTCATTAGAGACAGCTCTATCCCCAGTCTGTGTTAAACCAGCCACGCCACCAGTCCCAGCAGCAGCTGTCACATACCAGCTGACAACACAATTCCAACCAAACCTCTGGGCTGCAAAGCCCTGAAGAACCATGTGCAGTGTGCATTAAGTTGTTCCATGCCCACGTTTATACACACACACCTGAAAGGATTATGCCCATTCTCTATTTCCATTTACATGCTCTTAGTTTCAGATTTCTAAATTATGCTGTGCAGCAAGAACTAGAAACTTACTGCTGGCTATGAGAGTTTCTTCTTCTCTTGATTCCAGTGCTTTTTCAGAGACAGATGAGCCGAGTTACCAAAATAGTTCCTTCTCCCCTCTATGAAAGCACTTCACAGAACTAGCTTGTGATTTAGGAATCAGACACTTTTCTAATACCAAGCAAGAATGGAATTACAGCTAATCACATTAGCCTGTAACTTTTTTCCCCTCTAAAAGCAGGATTAAAGGCAGAGATGGGGAACTTCCCACATTCCCACACACCAGCTGCATTCTTCCAGACTCAGCTTGCTGAACAGCTAATAGAATTACCATCCATAGACCTAGGATTTTCAGGGATTACTCTGGAGAGGTTGCCAAAGGAACTAACCTGACTGTAATTCCTGGCTTTGCACTACCAGAAAGGGATAGAAAGACCTTAAAGTGACATTGAGAAGCACCCCAGAGGGAACCACAGCCTGAGGAAGTTGCCATCTATATTTTGTAAGGGCTGAGGAGACATTTATCTTAAAGTTTATTGAGAACAACAACAAAATGAACCGAAAGCCCAGGTGTGGCGATGTAATTAACGAGAGGAGTGACAAGGTAAGGGAGAGAGAATTGCCCTCCAAGACTGATGCTGATGTACATTTGTTTAAAGAGATCAGTTTAATGTTTAAAGAGATCAGTTTAATGCCTTAATGTTTTAATGCCTTATCAATTCCTGCATTATGGTTGAAAGCACATATGGCTAAGTTCTAATCTTCAAATTACCCATGAAAATAGCTGAAAAACAAATTTTTTTGTTCAAAGGGGAAGACAAAGAAGGGGAGAAAATTTTCTATTCACATTCTTCAAAATGTAAGGCACTCGTATCAAACCAAACATACATAAAACTTTGACCTTTGTCATGACATAAGCAGCAATAATCACTAAGGCTAGCTTTATGATTATTATTTTCCATTTCCAAATCCCAAAATCTAAAGCCATACTCCACCCCTTATGGCACCACAAATACAATGCATGTTTCGCTGTATAACTTTTAAACTTTCTAAAGGATAAACATTGGAGGTTTGAACTTAGATCAAATCCTTGAAAATAAATGGGGAAAAAAGAAAAATTCTAATTTCCTTTCTCAGTCAACACACCTACAAATAAGCAAAGAGAAACAAAAACTAGTTCAGATAAATCTAGTTTCAATTCCAAACTTTAGCATTCATTCATGAAACAAAGATTCTTAACACAAATTCAGAAGCAAAAGCACATTCTTCAAAATGCGGTTTTAAAACACACAGCCAGCAATTTAAGAACCCTAGCTTTACTGCACTGGCTTCTGCAAAGCATCACGTACTGCTGAACAAATTAAAAACCCACGACCCTCACTCAGCCTGCCAAGGCACCTGCACAGACTTGGAGGCATGGAATTAACAGTGGGAGGGATGCAGTGGGACTGGGGAAGAGGCACTAAGCTCTCCCCCACGGCCACTGAAGCCAAGGGAGGTGCGACCCTTTGCACTCCGGGGTAGGAGCAGAGCTGCCCAGGTGCCTCATGAGCCTGGTCAGCAGGGCAGGGACAGGAGTTCAGCATGGGGGTCCCTGCCTTTGAAACTGCAAGGAGAAACAAACATGAAACCCTGAAGCTGCTGAGGAGGACCCTGCTCTCATTTACAAAGGTTGGGCCTGAATCAATTTAAGGGGTGCCCCTCCCAGCCAGAAAGAAAAAGGTTGCTGCCCATTATTAAGTTTCACAGCTTCTTGCCCTCTCCCCCTCCCCAGACAGGCAGCAAAGATAATGAATCAAAAAGAAAAAAGTCCACAACCATAAAATAACAACTCCCCTCAAAAGAGAAGGGGAAAAGAATAATAATAATTTTTTTAAAAATATTAGGGGTACTTAGTTTGGAGGGGGGGGGAGAATGTTACCCAAACCCACCTTTCACTAAAACTGTTTCAAAACCCAACGAAACCCATGAGCTTACATGTCACATCTGTTAAATACATGGATCTCTGATGAACAGCAAGGTAACTTATTTTGTCTCTTCACAAGACTACTGCACAAAATGGAGCACTGCTCAAGTTATAAGAGCTTGAGATGTGTCCTCAGTCCCACCTCCAATGTAAAACTCCACCAAGGACCAGATTGCTAGTTATGACTGACAGGTATTTTACAGCATTACAAACATGCACTACGCATCATCTGTTTCTGAGGAGGTCTCTAACACATACCTAAAGATAGAAGAATCATACTTGGCCTGAATGAATCAATGTTGGCAGGAAAAAAAAAAAGTGATCTGCTGCAGAACTTGGCTGGAGATGGATCTTTTTTGCTCCTTGCAGGGAGTTTGGAAAGCAGAAATTATCATAACAGGACACAAAGGACAGAGAAATAAATCAAGGGAATCCAGAAGGGCTCACAGTGGGGAGCAGAGAAGAGGAAACAACTCACCTCTTGTCTGTACCTTTACGCAATGGAGTAGATACACAGACAGGACAGCAAAAAGGCACTTAGATATGGGACTCAGCAGATGAAATAAAAGAAGAAATTAACTGCAAAGACTTTGGAAACAGAGTTATGCCTATAAAGGGACAATCTCACAAACCTCTAACGCCAGTCCAAGGACATTTTGCTGCAGGATTTCTGGAGCAGTGGTATGCAGGCTATTAGATGCAACCAAAGCTCAGTGTATTTTTCCCCTTATTGTAGCAGAATACTTCCATGGAAAGCATAAAGACAACGGCACATGGTCTTCTACTCTTCCCCCCACCCCCACCCTTTCTCTCTGAAATCAGGCAAAAGCTGGCTGTCTCAAATCACAGTTTCAGTGTCATTATTGTTGCCTGCAAAAGAGCCTGAATAGCATCAAAACAATCAGTCAGGATCGACTACACCTTAGGGTAGCACTTTGGAAAGAAGAAGGAAGGGAAAAAAAGAAGGTATTAGAAATGGTTATTCCCTTTAAGCCACAGTCACCTCAGACCTGCTTTCATAAGAGGGGAAAGTGCAGAGCCTACAGGATCTGACATCATTCACAGAGCTGAAAACAAGCTGGCATTATGATAAGTGACAGCGATGGACAGACATCTCCCCACACCAGAGGAGGGAGAGGTTTACATGATCCTGGGGGACCAGATCCATTCAACTCCTGTTTGTCTTGGAGATGGTGCATTTAGGTCCCCATTTGGGCCACACAAGATTTTCAGTTCTATCAAGCCAGAGGTTCTCTGTGGACACAGCACTGCCCATACCCCTCTACCTCAAGCAGCTCTAGACTCCCTCAGCAGATTCTTTCCCCCTTAAGCCTCACTGTGTTGAATACAGATCCCAAAGAATGAGCGAAGCTCTCAATTTGCCACCCTACTTCATGCCAGAAAGCTGCCTGCTGGCCACAGCCCCCTAAAACCTCTTCTTACTTGAGTTTCTTTCTTAAATCGGTGTGATTGCTAAGTTATGTACAGGGTCCATATTTTGGCATTCCCCAATTATGCATTGATCACATATCTCCTCCTGCACTATCTACTGCAATTGCTAATGTTGACTGCCTCAGCTTGGTGTTATTTTTGTCTTTCCTCCACTCAGACTCCAGCAATTAAAACCATGCTGTGATCAAGAACCACAGACATCCCTTTGGCTGTCTTTACCATAGCACTGCTTCCCCCGACGAAATACTGTGTGCAGTATTTATTTGGAGAACATTAAATTCTTCAGACAAACACTAGCCTTACATACAGTATTGGGAGGAGGAATCACACCTGCCTGCAGCCTTTTTATGAGCTTCACCTACTGAGCAGCTCATGCAGCATCAACCACTTAGCAACCAAGGCACTTATAACCCCAAGTACAGCTGGCAGCATCTACTAGACAGCAAGTGTGCTGCTGGATGAGGGAGATAGCGGTGAAGAAGCCAAAAGGCTTCAATGGACCTGCTGGCCATCTGTTACCTGCTGGACCCTTTAACTACCATTCAATAAAGCTTCCACCCCATGTCAGTTGGATTTGAGGGGTAGAGCAGGTTGACACAAGCTGGGAGTTCTCTCACCAGCTCTGCTCCCTGTTTTGCGCCCCAAGCACTTGAAAATGTGACCTACTCCACTTGACCTCTGATACCACTCAGGAAACCACTCTGGATAACACATGAATTATACCTGGACATCCCAAACATACCCTACCAAGTAAATGTGGCTGGTCAAATGGGAACAATTCTTAGAAGTCACCCTTCTCTTTCTGTTTAACAAGAAGGAAGAAAATAATAACTAGAGACAACAAAAGGTACAGTTAATACAAAGGTGCTGCTGTCCAATAGGACCTCTTGCATTTTACCAAGTTCGAGCAGAACAGAAATCCAAGGGGAAGCAGATAATATCCAGGTTAGATGTAGTTCAGGAGCCTCTATCTTCCGTGCAAATGCTGCTCCATCACAGATATAGCACCTACTCCAGCCCCATGCCACAGCAAAGTCCGCTCTATCTAAATTATCTCCCTGCACTCATTAACAGCACTCCCCCAATCCAAGTCTTATTTGGGATTCAGCTCACAAAGCTGACTTAACCCATCCTTAAACCCACAAACCATATTTCTTTCTCAAGTGGCACACAGACCCCATCACAGGAATGACCTGTGCTTTGCAGCACTGCCTCCTTCCAAGGGCAAACTGAGCATCTTTCATTTGATCACATTCACAGGCTCAAAGCAGTTCACCCCGAGGGGCACAGCCCTGTCAGTTTACTTTATGCCCTGATGATAACTGTGCCAAGCCATCCCCACTTACACCTATCCCAAGTGATGCCGCTGCAACAGAGACAAATGAACAAAGCTGGAGTGTGTGCAGGTAACATCTGCTGACTGCCACCTGTGCCAAGGCAGAAGGGTCCAAAGGAAGGCTACCTGGGAGGACATAGCCATGCTCTGCTGTCAGAAGCTAGGACCATGCCCAAGCAAGCCTTTCAGAAACATGTGAGACAACACTAGTCCTAAGCATCTGAGGGACTAGCAATATGAGACAGCTTCAAGGGATGAATTTCATACTTGTCCCATCAGGAATCATGTTTGTGCAACTTAAGATAGTATTAAAAATACCTGAGCATGATTTACCTTTTTTATCCTCTTTCTATTTTTCTCCTTTTACCTCTTAAGTTCTAAGAAATCAGAGGCCACATAGGAAAAGCCAAGTACACAACAGCAGGAAAAATAACTGTGTCATCAAAACATAGAACCTAAAACTTGAGATTCATTCTCCACATTCATATCAAATCTCTTGCCAAAACTTACCCTCCCTGCTGCATTTTTTTTACTTGGAAGAACCAGCACATTTACACATGTACATTTTTCTCCAAGGTTATTCTGAAATTATTATTTGCAATGCACTTGGCAGATTAGAGGCATTACATAAATATTAGATGCTATAGCATAAGGTCTTACACAAGCAAAGGGATTTCTGAAGCTCTTAAAATGATCATGAGGTTTCTGTAGGCTGTTTTATATGAACCCAGGCTTAAACCAGAGCCAGGCAATATACATTGAAGTTAACATTATAATATGCATAGAAGAATAATTCATACAGAGGAAGACTCTTCAGTTGTCTCTAGCTACATGTACGGGACTTAGTTTCTAGTTTATTCGTCAGGTCCTACTCAGTCTTATGTTCTGAACTACAAAAAGAATAAAAGAAAATAGTTTCATCTAGACAAACAATTGCAAGCAATTTTTTAAAAAGTTTAAAAAGGAAAGTAATTCATTATTTCTGTGTACATAACCCGACAACCAAACAGAACAAGATAAAAAAAAAGTATTCCTTTCCCCATGAGTCTCATCCTCCTGCAATTCGTACCAAAGACAAGAAATGTGTTTACTGATGGGGTATGAGTCATGCTCCCAGGTGAGCAGTGATAGAAAGACTATCACTTCCAATTCACAGAAGCAGGACTGTTGTTATCTTCCATTAATAAGAAGCAATGGGGATTAGAATAAGCAATCAGTAGTTGCAAGCCCTATGCTATCCTCCAACATCAAAATATTCAGCTCAGGACAAGCATTTTCTGTGTTTTGCCTTGCCTCAGCTCACAGATGTGTTAAGCTTTCACCTGCTTCATAACATTATTAAAATGCTTAGCTTTTGAATAAATAGTTTGGTCTAGACAGATCATGAAAGGTAGAAGAATACTTATGTGTTATCTTAACTCACCAAAGTATTTATGATCACTGAGAAATGCTGGAAAATATTTTAATAAAAACCTCCAGTTAATTCTCATGTACATTCATTTGCTACAAACTAACATAGCATGAGAAAACATGATGCAATATCATCAGCCTTACAAAGAATCCAGTACTTTGAGAAGGAAAAAAAAAATCCACAAACTGCTGCCCCTCTTCATTTTGAACTGTAACAACTTGCTACGGTAATAATGCTGTAGAAGGACACCGTTATCGTATATACATCTACAACTCTGCATTCATTATGGGTCAGTAGTCGCCAACACCACAGAGAAAATGTAATTTCTACTGCAGGCCTGCAGAGCAGGGAAACCACAGTATCTCTGAAATCTAACAGTATGGAAAAACAGCCTGGACTTTGTCTCATCAAACAAAAGGCACTGCTGGGGATAATAAATTGACTTTTTAAGCCAAAAAACACAAATACCAGTAAAGTCAAGTTTCTGGAAACCTATTATAACTTGGAACTGCAAAGGTATCTGAATTGTCATTTAGAATTTTTCAAAAAATAAATTAAAAAGGCAGGCAAAATTGTCTCTTGCATGGGGACACAGACAACATACAATCTAATCTTTCCCCCTGTCCCTTAAGTGTATTTGACAGTACCTTTTGAAGTTCTCCAAAGAGATGGCAGAAAGGCAGGAGCAAAGAGAGGAACACATGACACAGAAGCAACCAGCTATGGTCCCATCCCAAGGATTCATACAGTTTAGAAAACCAATTACAGTACTGGATTCTGAACTGTAGAAATATACATCCAAAATGGATGGAAAATGACTAAGCTTGTTTTTCTACCACAAAATGCTACTCAGTTGCAGTTTCTCTGCAGCTCCACCAGCATGAGCAGCAGGCTAGGTCTTTGTCATTTGCAAATTTAGCATTTATTTTATCGTGCCATATGTAGTCAAGGGAATTCAACTAGGTGAGGAAGGCTCTGCTCCACCCTATTCATCTACCTTCAGAGAGGGAAGAAGATAAAGCAAAAGAGGAAAAGGTGAAAAATGATGTTCTGGGTAGAGTTTAGATGCAGTGAATGTGATCTGGGTCATTTCACGTTACATACTCTCTGCTACTGCCTTTACTTTGCCAGTTACTTTCAGAGCTGAATGCTGGAACTGCTTATCAGCAGTGCTGCAGGAAGAGGTCATAACACACTGAAAACAGCACAGGAAGGGACCAAAGAAGAAACTTCCCTCCCAGTAACAGGGCAATCCAAGCATAACCTCAAAAAACAGCTCCTGACTCAGGGAAAGCTCTAGAGGAGATCCCAGTGGCCTTGGGAGTGCAGCTGCTTGCAGACGAGAGGGAGGGCAACGAGTAAATAAAGTGTGAGGCAGGATCCCTCCCACCCTCCCTTATTCAAATAAATCACTTAACTTTTCAGAGAGCAGCAAATCTCCTTACTCCTCTGGATTAAAGGCAGACTTAAAAGAACGTTTGTTAACAGACTACCCTCTCCCAGGGTCATTCCTGATGCACGCCAGTTAACCACATGCAGAAAAGTAAGGGTGCCCTTGATTAAAAATGGAAAGTTTATTTATAAATAAAATGATACCTTTAAAGACAATTAAAAAGCTTTACTGGATGTGGGATACTATTTTAATTTTGCTTCTATGGAGCTTGATGAACATTAGACAAGTGTCTGTGGTATAGGACTATCTCTTTGAAACATGGCCTTTTGCCACCCTGTGTGAGGTGAAATGAAATTCCAGGTCTCAGGGCTCCCATGCAAGGAAGAGACAGCAGGACAGTCATTTCAGAAGACAACCTTTAGGCTGCTTACTGGCTAAGGAGAGCTTAGACCATATCGGATTCCTATTAAAATGTCAGGAAGCAACGATATTTTATCCCAGTACCAAGTATGTTTCTGAAGATTTCATTTGCCTGCCTACATGTTTTTTGTAATGATCAGATCATTGTGTGAAGAGGGAAAGTTAACAATAAGAAATAAAGTCTAATTTACATTTCACTACATAATATCACAGAGCTAAGTAGGTAATTTTAAAAATAAGTTAAAATATGACATGAATGAGCAATATTGCAAAAATACCCCTTACAAAAAAATGTTCAGTACAAGAGGAGAAAGAGAGTGGAGTGGAGGAGAAATGCTTGTTACAGGGGAGTAAGTCAGATGAACAGGCCCATACCATACAGATGCTAGGGAAAAGAAATAGTCACAGGGTGAGCAATTTTGTCAATATGTTGCTTAGTAAGAAATACTAATCCTCAGGAATCAAAGAAACAAGAGGAATCCCCTAAAAATGCGTATTTTGTAGATACAAACTGCTTCAGTCTGGCATGGGAACCAGGTCTAACCCCAAAATGCCTTCTCCCGCTTGGATGAAACACCAACATGACGACATCAAGGAACTCCAGTATAATCTGTAAACTGACATGTTTTACAACTAAAGAACATGAACACTACAAATGCTTTCCTGAAACTCAGCCTCCAGGTGACCTATTCTCAGAGCCAGAATTTCTTCCTGAAGATAGTGAGACAGATGCTGGTGCTGGGTGTGGAACATAAATCCACTGCCTCGAACCCTGCTGTGCAATGGCTCACAAATCAGGGCAAACACAGTACAGGTGGCACACACACTCCTTACACTTTCTGGGCCAAATCCTCACCTTCTAAGTCTACAACAAACCTTCATTAGCTTCAGGAAGTAAAAATCCCTGTGTCCATAAGCATCCCAACCAGCAAAACACTGCAATCACTTTTGCTGATTTGCTAAAACATGAAAACACAGAAAAGGCAATAGCTCAAGAAAGCTGCACCTTGGCACACTGCAGATATGGCATGTCTTCTCTTATGTCTTTATACCAAAGCAAACTAGCAAAATGTGAGTTAAATAGCTGACCTTTGTGTTACATCACAAGCTGCTTGTGAGAACACCAAACTTCCTCCTAACATCATTGTAAGTGCTCACTTGTATTGTAACAAAAAGCAAACATTGTTCTGATAGTTTCCTTAATATAGACACTAACAAAATGCTAAATAATAGCATGAAACTACCGCTTTCCCCAAGCCAACAAACTTCAGAATATGTATAATAGTAATTTCATCTTCCTGGTACTCTTTCCATTTCTTTTCTTAATGTAACTCAAACCTGTTTCAAAAGAAAAACATAGTTTCAACACATATCTCTCAGCAAGTCTTTCAATTATTTTCAGAAATCCTGGTAATAGCTCAGTATGAGTAAAACAAAAAAAAGTTCATATTTGGCAAAATCTGAGTTTGTCCATATTTTCTTCTTTTTCTTTATTCTTGAATGCTTTGCCTTTGGAAAACAATGCAATTTTGGTGGCACTGCTTTCCTCTCAGCTTCTCCACAGCGAGCATTTTGAGATCTTCTGGTTACAGTGAACCCTAATTTTGGAACATCATACACATACTTCTGGGAAGGGGGTAGTAACCATTCACTAGCTCTCTCTAACAAGTACCACTTTTCCCTTCGATCTGCTCCACCAGCACTAGAGCCAGTAACTGCAAGAGAAGGGGATGAGACAAAAAAACCTGAAACTAACCAAACAAAAACAAACAAAAAGCAACAATAAAAAAGCCACCAGAGACAAAGCAAAAGGGTGACTTCTTTTCACATAGATAACAACAGGAACTGAAAAAGCTAGTGACTTTTTTACGCCTCCCAATTAACCAAGCTGCTCAAAGCTCAAGAGGGAAGAGCAACAAGTATATGAAAACAATCCCGGTATGTTCTGCTTTCATGACCACCAGAGCAATTAAACTTTATCTCCAAACACTCTCTCACATCAGGTTTCATCAACAGGGCCAATGAAACCTTCACTTTCCAGCACCCACATTTTTCTGCCCCAGAAGTCTCAGGTGAAGCTCATGGGATGCACACACCTGGGAGCCAGAGAACCTCCCTTCCACTTTGTCACCAACTTGCAATTACAGTTACTTGCTGAAAGCCACAGAACTTCACCTAAGCTGAAAATAGCAGCATGTACTTATTTTGGTAAAGAAGGGCTTTTTCGGGGACTATTATAGTGGCAGAACAATTAGAACTTACTTTTACATATTTAAATTTACAGTTCATGGGGAATTGGCTCAGTAACCTACTCAATTCTTTATTAATCTGAGGAGAACAATCCAATTTAAAGTTATTTAAAATCTCTCATTAAAATATCTCTTTAAATTTCCTATTTCAGCATCCCCAATGATGTAACAACCTTTTAAATAAAGCTAGTGATCGCTCATTAACAATGTGAAGCCATCACTGTAGTTTTTACAACAGTTTTTTGGGGAATTCATGTATGTCTGAAGAGACTATACAAAACAACTTGTAGTCTGGAAGAGCTAATGTAGTAACTTCAGTAATCTCTTGAGTTGGTAGCAACATGGATGGCCAGACACGCTCAACACTTAGAAGCAGTAACAGAAAGAAACCAAATACTGAATCCTGCACCCAGAATCCTCAAGGAAAACAATGTGCCTACCGATAAAGGCATCAAGTGCAAGGACATGCCTTGTCTCTGCAGCTACTCCCACTGCCAGCTGGATGCATCCAAAGGAACACTGCCTTTCGCCTGGCTGGCAAGGCTACAACCAGGTCCTGATCAGACACCCTCTAAAGTAAATACCATTATATGAGTGAGTCAGGGCAACAAACCATTTGTAAAGCCCATCTTGGGGACTAGCCAATGGATTTTTTTTTTTTTTCAGTTTGGAGCCTGTGGTCCTCAAGCATCTTCCCAAACTGGAAAGCATTTTGGGAGATATGTGACCAGTCACCACCAGCGAGCACAACGGCTGTCAGGTGCACGGGAAGGTGTTCCAAACCCCACACATTTCACCATTCCTGGGCAGCGGGAAGCATTTACACACGAACAAACCAAACCGGGTTTCCTACCAAAAGCCCTATTTATTCCAGGGTCAAGGATCGAGACTGCTGCTCAGTACCCGGCGGGTGCCCCCATCCTTGGCCCCTGCGCCCCCGGAGCCGTCACTACGGGTAGAGGAGCCCGGAGCTGCCCCTGGCCATCCTTCGCCGACCCGGGTACCGACCACTCCCCCGGGGACTTTCAAGGGCAGCTGACCGCCTGCACCTTCGAGCTCCCAGGAAGGAGCCACCCAGGTACAGAGCTGCGGCCAGGGCCGGACACACGGCGCCGGGGATGCCGCTCCCCTCCCGCGGCATCTTCCCCCCGCCGCTCCCGCTGCCCGCGGCGCCGCGCAG
>VXAX01001773.1:493120-646251 GCA_013399835.1 Leptocoma aspasia
CCCGCAGCGATGCGGCCGGGAGCCGCGGTCGTGCCCGCGGCCGCCTCCGGGATGAGCTGCCCGGGAGGCAGTGCTCTCGGAGTCGCTCGGGGTTCCATTACCGGGGCTGGAGATCGCCGCCCGCAGAGCGCTGTCCCTGCTGCCCCTGGGCTGAGCCGGCGCCGTCCCAGCCCCGGCAAAGCCCGCTGATCCTGCGGGACGAGACGCCCGCAGACACTTGGAGAACGTGCTTGCCTTCTCCTGCTCAAACACGCCAAAGATATTTTCCCCAGGAAGCCATTTGTTAGAAAAAAGAACCTGGGACAGTGGCCGAAAGCGAGCCCTGTTGCCGGCCTGCCGTGGGTCCCCCTGGCTGCCCGGGAAAGCCGAGGACATGCCCATCCGCCCGTCAGCGGTGACCGAGTGGCAGCCCCCGGGCTCCTCCGCGCACCGCCAGACGTTTAGGATGCTGTCATGGTGCAAAAGTGAAAGGAGGGCGTCAAAAATCTTCAAATTTGCCGACATAGATGTTTTAAACCGTTCTTCTCTTGTTGTGTTATTTTGACCATGTCATACTCTTCCACAATCAAAAAAAAAAAAAAGAAAATTGGGAGGCCTCTTCCATGTGGTGGTCACCCAAATGTGTGGAGGGGTTGCAGATTTGGGTGAGCCAAGCTTTAAGAAAATGTAGGAATATAGGAAGTCTGTTCTCTGAAGCAAGGCTTTGTCTGAGCCCCGTGATTCTGCAGCTCTCCTGAGAGCTGTAAGTCTCCAGTCTCCCTGAAAGGCAGTGACCTGTGAAATGGAGCAGGTAGGTACGGCAAACCTTGAGAGTAGCGCAGTACTGGAACTTACCGGGAGAAAGCTGGTTAGGCATGGCATACATACAGTGGGAATGATCAGCCGTCATCTTACTGGCTCCTACTAGAAACCGGCTGGCATGAAACTGAACACAGTTACAGAGGTTTGAAGAATGAGTCCTGTGAACTTGTTCAGTTTCTGATTATTAAATTACCTCCTGAGAACTGAGTTCAAAGAATGCCCGTGTTTGCTTCAGGTTCCTTACGTACAGACATAAGAAATGTAAAACTGTTGTGACACTCACCAGTTTTTATTTTACTAATAAAGTCTAGAGAGCCAAGAGTATATTAGAAAGCAAGGATGCTAAGAGCATGTAAGTGACTTCTAAAGTAGACATGGAGATAGATCTACTCCAAATTAAGCATTACAGATACATTTCCTTTAGGACAAGGTGTTTATTTTTCCTATCTTGTTTAGTCATTTCCAGGGTTGATATAAGTATTTTAAGGAACAGTAAACCTCTCTTAGTTTGTTCCCTGTTTTTTCCACCCGAGATGGTCTCTTTATACTATCTTTTGTCTGCTGGATGGCCTCTGTTTTTTCATCTAACAGGTACTCCAGCACTCTTTTCCCTCACTAATGCTTATAGGACCTGCCACCCAGAGAGGACAGGAGTGAGAAAAGGGACATGAGCAGAAGTTGACCTGTATCCCTGTATCTGTCACAGGTTATGAATTGTACTTCTGGAGAAGCAGTGCCAACATACTAGACTTTGCAGTTTATTGGACCCAAGGCATTGAAAAATATCATTGACTAAAACTCAAACAGAGAGAATGCAGTGTTTGTTCTCCAACCCCATACTGCAGTCACTATTCCGCACAAAACGTGAGGGAGAAATGTGAGATAATGCATTAGAGTTTAAATTATTATCTCTGCTAGATGACAAGGAAAAGCCCAGATGAGACGTATGGGGAGACAGCTTAGCAGCTCACCACTCAAAACAGATCTGTGCACTGTTCGAAATTCTACGGATGCTTACCTTTGGTACAAGAATGTTGTAAGGATACAACAGTTCAACAGGAGGGATATGGCCTCTTCATGCTTAAAAGTACACAGATCCCTTGATTTCAGTTCTCTGGGGAAGAGGATCATATTCACTTTTGAGTCAGAAGTGAAGCCTCACTTCTCAAAGGAAGTGATAATCAGTCCCCGCAGGGCTCAGCTAATTCCACAGATCTCCCAGCCTGTCATCCACCTGGTCCAAGCCAGACATTTTTCTTGGTGGCAGGTAGACCTTTAAAGGTTTAGATATTAAGTTCCAATAAAATTTTGAGGTTGAATTCTCTATGCAAATGTTTGAAAATTGACTCTCTGTCCTTCTGCAATCCCATGACTAATGCGAAGGAAAGATGACAGTTTGTGTATCCAGTCAAAGTGCATTGACTCAATGTGTTTAAAATTTTTCTGATAATAAAAAATGTTTCTGATGCAGGCTTTTTTTTTGTTTCTTTTGCATAATATGGCAATGCTTGGGCTCTGCCTCATAGGAATGTGGAATTTATTTCAATGGTGTAACTCTCACTAGCTTGTACCTTGTTTATACCTTATGTTGCTTGCTTACTTGAAGTGTTTTTTCCTGTGCTTTTCATGCTCTGAATAAAGGCAGTAAAAGCTCCCAAATACTTTGGTGAGAGAAGAAGTAGCTCTGATGTGAGATGAATGCACCATTTCTGCAGGTTTGAACTTCTGGGTCATGTTATCACAAATGTAGTCGATATCCACAGGTGTGAACTGAGCTGCAGAACGAATTCGGAGAGCGTGTCAGAATAGGTGCCTGACATTATGGGATGAAGCTGTATATGCAGGGGAAAAAAAGGTTTGACAGAAGCATTATTTGCACTTCTCTGTCAATTCCCCATACAAAAACCACTGAAAGCCTTATTTTTGCATATGATTCTACTCAGGAGGATTACCACGTCATGTGGTGATCAATGAAGTTATTCTTACCTTTTCAAAAGGACTGTGCAACCTTTAATTAGCATGAGGAAGCTCTTTATCTCTAGAGAAAGGCCCTTCAGAAGCACGGTGCCTGAAGCATCATAGTGATGTGGAGGACAAAATGCCTCTTATTAAGACATCAATCCCACTTCCCACAATACCCGATCTCTGTCTGCCTGCAGCAACCCCCAGCATTTCTAGGCTTATCAGAGCTGATGAGATGGAAGCTGTTGGTGTTCTTGCCAGTTTGCAAAGAGAAGCACCAATTAAGCTTAAAAATAAATAAAATTAGCAATACTTGAAGTGATATATTTCCTCTGCTATACCTGGTATCTACTGCACCATCCTCTAGTCAATATTAATTTCATACGTGGATTTCCTTTTGAGAGACTTCTGCAACTGAAGCTCAGAGAGAGCATCTCCATCAGAACATGGTTAGTGTGTTGGTCCCAAGGCTTTGTCCAGTCCCCCACAGAGCATGAGCTGGGTAGTCCAAATGAAGGCTGCTATCCAAAAAGTCAAATCCACAAAATATTATCAGGGCCAAGCCCTCGTATATGAAATTTAGGGTAAAATGTTCTTTTTCTACTTGCTGTCCTAACCCCAAGGTGACCAAGACCCAAAGGTATTTTTGCTTTGTCAGGCTACAGGGACTATAGCTGGATTTAGCTTTCATGTCCCAGTCATCCAGTATTGTACCTATCAGAAACCTGCTGAAGCATTGTGTGTGTTGGGGACATGGGAAGGGCAAGCAAATATACAAAGTTTCTTTTAGACTAGTGTGAAACTAGTTGTGCACATGGGTTTAGTGCTAATGTGCAACATGGACACATCAGGAGACCTGGGGTGTCAGGCAAGAACAGGAGCTGGAAATTGTCTGCCCCACTCCTATCTCCACACGTGTGGAGAATTACCTTTGTTCTTGGTCATGCTGAATGGCTAAAACCCTGTACTTTTGGGGATTAAAAAACTAGAAATTCTCTCACCAGCAGGACTTAATCGAGAAGGTATTTTCAGAGCACAACTGTTGTACTGAATCATGGTGGCTTTACCAAAGCAGGGGCTGGGGCCCTGGTGTCCCATTTCCCAGCAGCGCCTCCCCCTCCTGCTTTTGCAGACTCATTCTTTCTGCACCTTCCCAGAAATACTTTGGAGGTGATATGAAGAGAAGGCCTGGCACAGCCTCGTCTTTACTCAAAAATATGTTGTCTGGCGGAGTGGGAAAAGTTTTCATGCCAGAAAAGTGGTTCGTATCCCTTCTCACAGTGGAGGACTAATAAATGCAACATTATGAGATGCATGAAAGCAGCCTTCATTTACATACCTAGGCATAAAAAAGGCTCTGAGGAGCACTCTTAATTGACTGGCAATCACAGCAAAAGATGTCACAAAATCATAACACTTATTGCAATCTATATAAATATAAATAAATGCTTCAACACAATCTGCCTATAAGCCTGCAAGTGTCACATTTTCCAAAGGCTACAGAATGACTTTTTCTACAAGAACCTATCAGCAAATATCCTGAAAATAATTTTCTAATTTCACAATAAGCATCATCATTATGATTTTGCTTCTACAGTCTTCTTCTTACTTTCCATTATCTGTTCATTTTGAATGCCTGTAGCTAAATCTGCTAATAATGGGATGGAATAGGGATTAGCTTGTTTATATGCTTCTGTTGGCAGCTTTTCATAGGGGAGGTGGAGCAAGATGATTATATCCTCTCTGGGACTTTTTTGCCCTGGTTCTTTTGAAAGAACATCTTGCCCTGATGATGTTGTGAGATGCTTCAAAATGTCAGCAGTGGCAGCACTTTTGCTGATAGTCTCAGCAAAAAAAGCTGAAAGTAATCAAATAGATTTCAATGTGGAGACAACAGGAAAACAAGCAGGTAAAAGGACATGTAAGTGTTTGTAGGGGTGGGGGACAGTACTAAAAGCTTGACTGAGTACAGGCACATGTGCTTCAACTACCTCAACATTTCAGATCAAGTGGGAACATGTTTCAGAACACAAAATAGTCTTGACTGGTGCCTGGGTTAAACATGGGTTAAACACACAGGGAAGTGATTTGTATGTACCACATGGAGGGGAATTTTTGAGTAACCTGCCAGCTGCCTACACTGCAGACACTCCTTACATGGGGATATCTCAAGATTAAGCAGGATGGGTGGATGAGGGGCTTCTTGTCTGCTGGTGGTGGCTTAGGAGCAGATGGTGAACATGAGTAAAGATTCTCTCCCTACATTTGAGCTGTGGCTTCTGCTACACAAGCTTTCCTGCAGTTCAGGCCAGCCAGGCACTGGCTTTCAAATGCATGTCAGCCATGGTCTTGTTGTCAGCATGGTCAAGCCTTAACCATCATGCTTAGAGTTACACAGTGCTTTTTAAAATATTTTTTTATTAATTAAATAAACAGTTCTGGCAGAATTTGAAGGCTTGAATATCAGCTTGGACATATGAAATCCCAAGTGCCTTATGTGGTACTCATTCTCAGATAGTTTTGCCAAGGAAGGAAGTAGGATATTTGAGCAAGTTGTCAAAACTCCAGGGTCCTAGACTTCAGGCTGGGTTTACCAGATGTGGTATGTTTTCATAAATCACAGTTGCAGCTATAGTGAATGATGGCAGAGAAAGTTAAAGAAATTATATTACTTTTGCATTTAGCTCTTAGATTTCTGCGCATCTTCTGTAAGCAGGAATATAGAAACTGTTTTTCTCATTATTTTTTGTGTTCTTTCCAGCATTGGTCTGTGGTGTCTGTGGCCCTGTACAGTCAGTCTGATTACCTGCTTTCCCAAATACATGACATTCTGACATTAAAATACTGTCATTCGCACTGGTACAACTAATATATGGAACCTTGTCAATAGACAACAACAACAACAACAACAAGGATTTAGAATTTGTTGGCACTTCCAAAAGTTTGATGAAGAGGTAAAAGTGAGTATATAAATATTTACTGAGTTGTGTTTGAGTGAAAAAAAAGCTCTTCTGGTTTAGTTGTGAAACAAGATACTACAAATTTTATCCTCTCTTGTATCTGCTTCTTTTTCTGCAAAACCCTGTGTCAGTAGTGTGGGACCTAAAGCATTTAAGCCTAGCACATGGCTCTCTTTCTCCCCTCCTCTTGTTTTATAACTTGAGTGGTCTCTTTTATTAATGCTTATGACAGCTTTATTTAAATTAAGTCTTCCTCACCATGTTTTATTTATGGGGGGGTTTTGGGACTGATTTGCCTTTGTTTTTTACTTATTTTTAATGGATTAGAATCCATGTCTATTGGAAATCTCCTGCAGAGTGAGTTTTTAAAAAAGTAGTAGCAGTTGCAGCAGTAGTAGTAGTAGTAGTAGCAGTAGTAGTAGTAGTAGTAGTAGTAGTAGTAGTAGTAATTGTAATAATAGTGGAATAATTCTCTTCATGCTCCTTCCTAAAGGCATAAAAATGTAACTGTTATATCTGCTTCATTTCTCCCAATTTGAACTTATTTAGTGATGAAAACCCAGGACTTAATTCAGCACTACAGTGCTGCCAGTCAAGGGACAGACGTGAGAGCATTAACAATGTGCCAGTAATGGCCATCCTGAGTATAGCAACAAACATTCAGGAGCTTCATTGGCTGAGAACGGGACCCATTTCAGTTGTGCTATAATGCAGCACTCAGACTAACTTGAAGGATCTTCCAAGATCACAGAAACCAGGCTTCTTCAAATGCTCCCAAAAAGGAAAAAAATCAAGCACTGAGCACTGAAAAGGTTGCACTGGGGGAAGTCAGTTCAGTTCTGGAATGAGCCGATGGGGAAAAAGTTCAAACAGGACTGTCTGAACATCTCTGCTTCCGCAGCCAAGGCAGCCACGGGAAATGTCCTAAGCAAACACAATGCCACAACAATAGGCAATCTGCACGACCTTCTGCATGCTCCAGCTGACATATCTGAAAATCAAATTAACCTCTGGCTTTTATGGGTCATGGTCTTTCAACTATTGTGTGTAATAACCTAAGAAACCCAATAGAAAAGATGCTTTTTAACAGATTTAAAGCAATAAAGCAAGAATCATGATCTTCCACCAAATAGCTGACAAAGAATAAGCATGCTGACCTTCTGGAAAAATAATTATTTGTGATTGCACATCGGTATCTACAGTGTTTTGTTTTTTAAGGTAAAGTATTTTTTAAAAAAATCTTTATTTCTATGGAGCTGGAGCCTCTTTTGAGAGCGATACACGCACCTCAAATACATTCAAGTAATGAGAGTAAATAATTAGCATGTCATAACCTAATGCTGGTTGCTGCCAATTGTTTTTCAGCTTAGCCACCGAAAACGGTTCTCACTGTGCTGTAGGGCAGTTCCTTTTGTCCCGTGTTTTCACACTCCTTTACTCTCCACTTGAGTTCTTTCCTAAAGCCCTGCCTGAAGCGGGGAGGTGCCAAGGGCTTGTTACCCATGGCTGGCACAATCCCTCAGACTCCAAGGATGTGGTGCAGTCATGGTACCCCATGGCTAGTCCAAAATTTGTCACCAGCCTCAGGAAAACTGACTCTCGTCTCCCTGAAGACAAGAGTAAAGTAATTCTGCTGCAGCTTGATGCCTTCTTCTGCCCAGCACAGTGTGGGACTGGCAGTGAATGTGATGGGGAAGTTTCAGGGACTGCTCAGCTCAGGTTTAGAAGCGCCAGCCCTCACAAATCCATCCTGAGTCAAAAAATAGGAACCATGGTCACATCTATGCTCTTGTCCTTGGTCCTTTGTGCCTGTGCTTTGCAATCCCAAACCAAAAATGTATTACCTCCATGGATTTCGTTATATCTCCATTTGCAATTTTACAAAATTACTTAACTGAGCTACAGGAATTTACAGTTCCATAAAAGGGCCCATGATTAAGAAAAATCTGCAAATGTATTGTCTATATTTATGTATTATTTATTTAACAATAAAAAGTTTATGTTGTTGAGGATCACTGTGAGATACTTCCCTTGACAGTGCCCAAAATAAGCCTGCTGGGCAGACCTGTTTCAGCAGCAGCTGGGGGAAGATGTGGGCCTGAAAGTCGTGATAGCAGGGAGAGAGAGTCTGCGTCTCAAGAACAGACCAAAGAAAAGTGTCGACACCACAAACACAGCCACGATGTTCCATTAAATCTGATGAAGCCTGAAATTCAAACCAGGTTGGGAAGGCTTGTATAAACTGCATAGGAAGCATTTTAAAATGCTGGTAAGCAGGCATCTCTGACCCTGTTGGCAGCTACACTAATGTAGCAGGTTTTCAAGGATGGAGCTCTTTGAGAGAAGTTTCTCAGGAAAGTTTGATCTCTTAGTGCTTTCAGTCAAACCCAGCCATGCCCTGAGTGTAAACAAACATGTTTAAAGAAAACAGTGACAACACTGTTAAGTTTCCTGGGTTGTTCTCATATGCTCCTCACAAGGGATTTTGTGTCACGGGATTGTAGCTCACACATACAATTATCGTTTTATTCGATGCCCTAAAGCCATCCAGTGAGAGTCCACATCCAGGTATTTTTTTTACAAGGGGCTGAAACTGGTGTTTGGCACTGCAGTGTGCTGAGTTTGCTGTTATATGAGCTATGAGTGCGCAGGGGGCTCACCCAAGCAGAGCAGTGACCATGCCCCAGCATTTTTGTGTGATACCTCTCCTTGGAAGGGCTTGTCCCAAGGCAGGGTCTCTTCCCTGAGCACAGATTTGCAAATGACCAGAAATCCTCCCAAGAATGGAAACAGGAAACAAGTCTCTGCCTCTCCTGGAAAAGAAATTACATGCTTAAGACATGGTGAGAAGTGGTTTGTGGGGTATAGCAGCTACCACATAGGGGAAAATGGTTGAGATTTTAAGAATGGGCAGCAGCAGGTTGAAGTGGAAAAGGCATCCAGCAATTATAAAGCCATTAATTATAATTTTAGACTATTATCATAATATCATAATGCCCTTATTTGTTTCAGGATAAGGTTTCAGCAAAAACTGCAGTTCTTTGTGAAAAAGAAGGCAACTACTGATTTAATGAATGAAGGGTGATTTGCTAGGTTTTAGTAAATACTCATGATTTAAACAACATTGCCTGTTATTTTAGATTTGTGAAGATCCTGATGTAGGAAATTCATAACCATTTAAGCCCCCTTGATGCTGTTATTCTGCAAAACACAGCCATAAGAAACTAGATGGTTAGAACTTGTTTCCAATTGCTTCTGAAGCTCCCAAGGAAAGCAAACCTGATTTTTAGAAAGCTCTTCCACTTGGCTTCAGCCACCTTTTAGCTTCAGCAAAATTGTGTGCTTAGCAGCTCTTGAAAAGCAGTGCATTTCCATCAGGTACCCATAGCTGTATTTTGGATCTGGAGTTAAGCACTTGTTGTATCTTGAACACTGATTCAGAAAAATAAACTTACTGTATTATGATAGTATTACTGCAATAATTCATATGCCTAAATTAATTTTTATATGATAACTTGCCAGAATTGCTCACCCATGCAAAATTAGTGATGTGCTAACACTGACAGATAAGCACATAACCATATTGTACCAACATTGGCAGGATTAGCACATAACCATATTTTTTTCCTTTTTTTGGCGATAATCATTATACAAAAGATAGTAGTAAAGGGGAGCTGCTGTGCATGTGGTTTTAGTTTTGATAGCTTGGGTGATAGTCATGGTCACAGCGAAATGAAATAATGCAGGTGTTAGCACAACAGAGTTTCTAGAGGAAAAATCCAGTGTTAGTTTTGATAATCTCCTTACAGCCTGTGCTAAAGGTCATTGCTTCTCCCTAGGTAAACTGAAGCACTCTCAGCCAGAGCTACTTCAATGAAGTCACAAAATCACAGAATGGGCAAAGTTGGAAGGGACCACAGTGGGTCATGTGGTCCTATCTCCCTGCTCAAGCAAGGTCATCCTAGAGCACATTGCACAGGATGGCATCCAGACAGCTCTTGAGTATCTCCAGCGAGGGAGGCTCCACAACTTCTCTGGCCAAACTGTTCCAGCGTGTGGTCACTCACACAATAAAGAAGTTCTTCCTGATATTCAGGTGGAACTCTATGTACATCAGTTTCTGCCTACTGCCTCTTGTCCTATTGTTTGGCATCACTAAGAAGAGCCTGGTTTCATCCTCTTGACACTCTCCCTTCAGATACTGATAGACATTGACGAGATCCCCTCTCAGTCGTCTCTTCTTGAGGCTGAACAGGCCCAGTTCCCTCAGCCTGTCCTCATAAGAGAGATGGTCCAGTCCCTCAATCATCTTTGTAGCCCTCCACTCAACCCACTCCAGGAGCTCCGTATCTCTCATGTAATAAGGAGCCCAAAACTGGACAGAATACTCCAGATGTGGCCTCACTAGGCTTGGCAACTGCTGTTCAGCCAGTTCTCAATCCACCTCACTGTCCACTCATCCAGTCCACATTTCCTGAGTTTGCCTATAAGGATATTTTGAGAGACACTGTCAAAAGCCTTGCTGAAGCTGAGGTAGACAACATTCACTGCTCTCCCCTCCTCCATTCAGGTAGTTGTTTCATTGTAGAAGGTTGTCAGGCTGGTGAAACATGATTTACCTTGAGTGAATCTGTGCTCACTACTCCTGATCACTTTCTTGTCATTCCTGTGGGTAGAGATGGCCTCCAAAATGAGGTACTCCATGACATTTCCAGGGATTGAGATGAGGCTGACTGGCCAGTAGTTCCCTGGGTCCTCCTTCTTGCCCTTTTTGAAGACCAGGCTGACCTTTGCTTTCTTCCACATCACTCAGATGCAAAGCCAGCATGGGGGCTCTGTGAAAGAGAACATGAGATCACAGCAGCTTGTGCTTCTCAGGCTTGTAGACAGTTATCTTTTGTAGAAACACAATGCTCAATACATTTTTGTATGAGTCATATGTGTTCTTCCTCTTCAGTCTCTTCCCAAACAAGTTCTCAGTGTTTCTGCATATCACTTCTAGCCATTATCAGAGTAGTCGCATATCTTGTATAATAAAAAGTGCATGTAGGCTCAGAATACTCTCAATAAAATAGAAATTAATTATTAATTCCATAACAACAACAACAACAACAGCAGCAACAAAATCTATGCAGAAAACTGTTGCCTTTATAATAAAGAGAAACTTTATGTGAGAATCTCCTCCAGGGTGGTGGATCTTTTGTTTTTTTAATATAAATCAAATCTCTTCAGACTGCTTTTTCTTTTCCTTTTGCAGAAATAAAATAAAAATTTTAAAAATAGCTAGAAAGTAATATATTACCACATCTTAAATTGTTTAACAAGTTCTTTTGATTTCTTTCATAAATGCCATTAAAGCCAAAAGAGAATTCTGCACTTACATTCGGAAGCATTAACATGATCTTGTGATTCACACTGAAATCCAATCTGAATAGTGATGTTTAATGTGGTAGAAAACAAAGCTACCCCAAAGTTTCTGCTTATTCTGTACAGGGAAAGAATTATCTCTGTAGGAAAGCTAAAAAGCTGTATTATGCACATGCATTTATGTGCCTGCATTCATAGTTAATATAAAACACCTCATGCTTTTGTCGATGGTATATGACACTATTAGACACCTGAATTCAGGTTGGAATTGGAAACCTGGAAGAGGTTTCCAGTCTGGGCGGGATGACTGAGTCTGTCCTGGTGTGCAGGGGTCGTCCCTTTGAGCACAGACCCTGCCCCTGCACATCCACACTGCTCCCCAGGCTGCCTGCAGTCCTGTGCTGCTCTGTGCACAGGGACAGGGCTGCACCCCAGGGCAGCCTCTTGCCAGATGGCACCGAGGTGCTTGTTCAGTGTCCAAGTGGCTGAAGCAGCCCAGGCACTGTTCTGGTGTACACGTTGTCTGGGAGGGAGCTTGCTCTTCAATAAGAGTCCCAGTTCACTCCAGCTGGTGGATGGTTTACATCCATCAGTGCAAATGGGTTGCTGTGTGGGTGCACAAGCATAAGCAGGTCAGATTCAGGAGCAGTTTTCTGATTTCCCCTGGTGTTGTTGCCAGTGAGGCAGCGTGATTCACAGGGGAAATTACCACGAGTGTGCCTCTCACAAAATCAGAGCTGTTGCATTGTGGAAAAGACTGGTTCCATTCTCAGTTCCTTGCAGCCCCTATCCANTGTATGAGTCATATGTGTTCTTCCTCTTCAGTCTCTTCCCAAACAAGTTCTCAGTGTTTCTGCATATCACTTCTAGCCATTATCAGAGTAGTCGCATATCTTGTATAATAAAAAGTGCATGTAGGCTCAGAATACTCTCAATAAAATAGAAATTAATTATTAATTCCATAACAACAACAACAACAACAGCAGCAACAAAATCTATGCAGAAAACTGTTGCCTTTATAATAAAGAGAAACTTTATGTGAGAATCTCCTCCAGGGTGGTGGATCTTTTGTTTTTTTAATATAAATCAAATCTCTTCAGACTGCTTTTTCTTTTCCTTTTGCAGAAATAAAATAAAAATTTTAAAAATAGCTAGAAAGTAATATATTACCACATCTTAAATTGTTTAACAAGTTCTTTTGATTTCTTTCATAAATGCCATTAAAGCCAAAAGAGAATTCTGCACTTACATTCGGAAGCATTAACATGATCTTGTGATTCACACTGAAATCCAATCTGAATAGTGATGTTTAATGTGGTAGAAAACAAAGCTACCCCAAAGTTTCTGCTTATTCTGTACAGGGAAAGAATTATCTCTGTAGGAAAGCTAAAAAGCTGTATTATGCACATGCATTTATGTGCCTGCATTCATAGTTAATATAAAACACCTCATGCTTTTGTCGATGGTATATGACACTATTAGACACCTGAATTCAGGTTGGAATTGGAAACCTGGAAGAGGTTTCCAGTCTGGGCGGGATGACTGAGTCTGTCCTGGTGTGCAGGGGTGGTCCCTTTGAGCACAGACCCTGCCCCTGCACATCCACACTGCTCCCCAGGCTGCCTGCAGTCCTGTGCTGCTCTGTGCACAGGGACAGGGCTGCACCCCAGGGCAGCCTCTTGCCAGATGGCACCGAGGTGCTTGTTCAGTGTCCAAGTGGCTGAAGCAGCCCAGGCACTGTTCTGGTGTACACGTTGTCTGGGAGGGAGCTTGCTCTTCAATAAGAGTCCCAGTTCACTCCAGCTGGTGGATGGTTTACATCCATCAGTGCAAATGGGTTGCTGTGTGGGTGCACAAGCATAAGCAGGTCAGATTCAGGAACAGTTTTCTGATTTCCCCTGGTGTTGTTGCCAGTGAGGCAGCGTGATTCACAGGGGAAATTACCACGAGTGTGCCTCTCACAAAATCAGAGCTGTTGCATTGTGGAAAAGACTGGTTCCATTCTCAGTTCCTTGCAGCCCCTATCCATCTTCTTCCTTTGCAATTCAAAATTAGATACACTTGCATCCCATCAGAGTGGAAAGGAGACAACTCAGCTGTAATTACAAAGAAGACTTTTGAGATTAAAAGTTGTCAACCGTTTTTTGTGACTGTGTTTAGACTTCAAACTAATTCAGCCAACTGAATGCTAAACCATGTCCTGCTGAGATGCAAATAACTTGAAAGGTGAAGAGCAGAGGTCGGAGTACTGCCTGGGGAGTTCTGGCCCAAATACAGTGAGCCATATCTCTCCTTCCTTATCCCTGGTGGGAAGGGAATGAGAATCAGAAGGTAAAATCCATTAGTTGAGATAAGAGCAGTTTAATAATTGAAGTAAAGGAAAATACAATAACAATAATTCTAATAACAACAGCAATGAAAAAGCGGATAAGAAAAGAGAATAATAAAAGCCAAGAGAAACAAGTGATGCACAATCCAGTTGTTCACCACCCACTGACTTATGCTCAGCCCATCCCTTTACAGTGAGCACCCTTTCCAGCCAATTCTTCTCTGTTTATATACTGATCTTGAGTTCTGTGTTATGGAATATCCCTTTGGCCAGTCCAGGTCGTCCATCCTGGCCATGCTCCCTCACAGCTTCATGTGCACCTGTTTGTTGGCAGAGCATGGGAAACTGAGAAGTCCTTCACTTAAGTAAACACTACTTAGCAACAAAGTGTGTTATCAACGCTATTCTCATACTACATCCAAAACACAGTGCTGTACCACCTACTAGGAAAAAAAAAATTAATTCTATCCCAGGCAAAACCAAGACAGCAGGGCAAAGCAGCTGCTGTTTCCCATTCTAGAAGCCTGAGCTAGCCCCATTCCCTGCAGGGCTCTCTGAAGGCTCTCCCATGTGCGAGAACACCAGCCCCCTCTGCTGAGTTTTTAAAGAGCGTTGTTAACTCCATATGTGTCTTTTGGCTCTCTGCTTTTTATTTCTGTGTTTTATCTGCTGGCATCCTTACAGTGTTAAAAGTTGCATTTAACCTTGTCAAAGGAGGACTGCTTCTATTTTAAATTGAAGCATTTTTGTACACAAATCATATTTTGCTTGCAACATTTCCTTATGGTTAAATATTGGTGTTGGAATTCCTAAATTATAGTACAAAAACAGTCAAATGAGCTGAGGAAGAGCAACTTCTGTTCCGGAAGGGAGCATAATGATATCCTCAATATCTTGTAAATGAAACTACTTTATTTCCAAGGCATTAGAAGGAATAGCAACTATATATTTTGTGACAGATAAAGCCTTTCTCTTTTTTTCCCCCCAAAAATTTTATGAGCATATCATGATTTCCTCAGATCTGTTTAGTGAAATGTCTTGGATTGTTTTATTTTGCAAATTGCCTTCTCCTAGATGTTGACTGACAAGAGCTCTCAAGTTGAAACTTTTTCTCACACATGTAGCTGACCTTGCTGGGGCAAGTCACAGTCCTTTCTTGGACAAGAAAGGACTTGGACTGCTTGGGTTTATTTAAAACTTAATTTTCCTTGAATGTGCCAATGTGTGGCTTTGAGATTCACTTTCTTTTGGACCTGATTAGGCATTTTCCCAGAAAAACTGTTTTAACCATTAGTCCTACAAAATTACAAAACTTAAAAAAAAAAATTAAATTTAGAGACTTGTTGCACTACAGAAGGAAGTAAATTAGGTTGGCTTGCTTTTCTTAATCTGAATGACAACCTCAGGGCTTCAAATCCTTAGAATAAATTTCCTTGCTACCTTGCCCCAGGGCATTCCTTCTCCAGAGTTCTATAACAAATCCTGATTGCTACATGACTACACACCCAGCAAACATTTATGCAGTTCTCAACCTATATTTTTTATTCCCATAAAAATTGGTCCCAATCTGATTTAGTACAAATATGAAAATATCAGAAATATGCCTAAATAAAGTAATAACAAAGGAAACTACAAATATCTTTGATGCAAACTCTTTTTTATCCCTTTGAAATAAATAAAAAAAAATCTCCCTTTTGACTAGAGATACTGAATACATCCTCATTTTCTATTTTTTAATATATATTCCAAGAGAGAAAATACATGACAGGTAGTTAAAATGCATGGGAGACAAATATTATTGCATGGTTGCAATCCAGGTCCTTACTGAGGTCCTTACTTCAGCTGGGACTTGATAATGGAGATAAAATAAATGATAAAGAACACTACCTTTTCTTTAATATCTCCATGAAAATATATCTTATATTGACACAGAGATAGCAATAGAGCTGCATTATTTTGTTTCTGCAGAAAAAACTCTAGGTAAACAGCAGCCATTAATAAACCAGACAATTTTCTCCAATACTGACAAAGATATTATGAGACCAAGATTTTTCAGCCGATGAGCCTGCTTCTGTAATGTGTTTTGGATAACAGCATTGTAACAGCACAGAGAGTACGCTTCTGTGAAAGATACTAATGATTTCTTCTGAAGCAAAATACAAAGTAAAAAAACAGCTGTCTGAAAATAGTGTTGATCTTGTGTTACACAGGAATTAAAGGTGCTGGTGGTGGTGTTATAAACTTTTTGTTACATTAAAATGAAAACTAAATTTTATGTCAGGAGTGGGACTGAATTTTGTACTGAAAACAGCATGCATTTATCTCTTCAAACTGTGCTCTTTGGGTGCTTTTATTAGGTAAGTCTAAACCTTTCGTACTACCTCACTTTCAATTGCTTTAAGAAACTTCAGTGATACTCTTGTACTTTCTATCTGATCTTTACCTTACACTGAATTTTAATGTCAAAACTCATTTCAAAAACTTTCAATGCGATTGAAGAAATCCTAGGAATAGGTGAGAGATATCTTGGTACCTAATATTTTTCCACAATGAAGTACTTGTAGCAATCCTTTAGTTCAGAGGAAGAATATGAAATTTGGCAAATGACTCAGTCCTAGATTCACTGAGCTTCTGTTATTTTTTCTGGGAAAACCTTCCTGTATTAGAAACCCAAGAAAGTCTCAAGCTTTACTGGTTTTCCTGCACTTGTTTCAAGGCAGGTGAGAATTACAGCAGAGTTATGCTGAGAGGCTGGATCTGCCTGCAGACATCCAGCCAGAAAGAGCAAGGCCGAGGGCGGTTGTTTCGCATAGGAATGGCTCTGGGTGCCATTCCCAGTGCTCGTGCTTTGCATCATGCATTTAAGTGTGTACTTTGGAGCTATGCTGTGTGTTGCTCCATCCCAGTCCCACTGCAAGCCAAATTGGCTGTTATGGTGATGGAGAACTTTCACCTGCTTTTATATTAGATGACAGCGATTGTCTTTCACTCCATACACAAGTAAACTGCACTTGTTGCCAGAAAAATAAGAGCACATTAAAAAAACAACTAGATAAGCATATTGATTAATAAATGCTTGAAATAGTGTAGTTAAAGGCTTAACTCAAATTTATTGTAATTCTGATTGTTGTGTAGTGTGTGCATGCTATCATGATCCATGACTGTAACCAAACTGTTAGAAACACCAAGCCTGAGAATTAGAACAATGAGCCAGATAGTGGGTGTCTGGATCACACTACATAGCACATCATGCCATGCTCATAATTTTTATCACCCTAGTACCACTAAAATACTGATAATTATAGGATTAAAATGGTGAAGCCATTGATGAAGACATGTAGATTCTTTCAAACTTGAATTTGAAAAGAGTCTGCATCTCCTATGTCACAACAAATGGCTGAGTTTTGGAGTGTGCCATTTAACTAGCCTGTCTCCCTTCCCAGGTTTTAGTGAATTTCTAAACAGTTCTGCAAAAGTTTTGGATTGAACTCTGCCAAAACTCGTGAATCTAAGATGCAAGTCCTGCAGGTAAAGTGTATGAAAAGACCAAAATTAAGATAACCGGACCTTCTCTGCTATCTCAGTTACTAGTTTTTCCTCAGTTGTGTCTCCAAACAGTAACTTGGCTGGAAATCCAAGTTCCAAAGATGCCTATTTAGGATGGCTGAAGAATATTCCTGATTATAGTGTGGCACTGGGATCAAGCCCTGCTCTCATAGCCTGGGTTGGCAGCTCCAGTGAGATGTGAGCTGCAGGGTACACAGTTCTGCTGTTGAATCTGCCACATGTCATACTATGCCCTGCTCAAAGGACCAACCACCAGATGTTGATCCCACCAGCTGCTCTCAGTCAGAAATCTGCTGAACCCAGCACATGTACCATAATGGCAGGGTTCTCCACACCATTCTGTTAATTCCCTGTAGATCTGTAACACTTCAAGAAAATACCTGAGCTCTGGAAAAAGGGATGCCTATTTCCAAACCAGGATGATCTGCTCTAACATCGTGGGCTTGAGAGGCAAACACCTGTCCAGTAGGGCTTCCCAGTCCCCTCAGGCCTTGCAGACAGAATGTGACCTTCATACAATGACCCCAGTACAGTTTACTTTTTGTGGGAAGGAAAGCTAAGAGAACGGACTATCTGTTTATTCCTACAGTGTCTGGCATCCTGAATCACTGGTCTCTCATTGCTATATTAGCACAAATAATGAGAATAACTTCAGGTGATGATACTTCCAGTAGCCTGGAGTTCTGCTGGAGCACTTACTGGATACTTGTATCCAAGCACTATTAGAAGTGTGTCTGCTACATTTGGAATAAACCTAAATATTGCTGTACCTCATTCTTTCAATGCCTTAAGGCCTCAAAGCTGCTGGAGGCATGATGCTAACTGCCTCTCCAGAAGCCTGTACATAGTGGGGAGCCATGGATAGAGATGAGGCTCCCAGTGGCAATACAGAGAAAAGTATATGTGCCTTGGCATTCTCAGTGACATCTATTGGACAAGTCTGTTGGATTGGTTCCCAGCATTAATTTGTAATAATCACATTAATTTACATTCAAATCCTAATTAATGAAGTTCTGGTGTTTATGGGATGGGGGATCTTGAAAGGATAGGGCATACTTTCTGATCTATTTCTGCAATTTTTTATTCCAGTGAAACTCTACTTATGACTCACTGCTCATTACCATCTCCTGGCAATGTATGAAGAGAGAAATGTACAGCAGAACAAAATGTTTCTTACCCTGGTTATTTGCTTCTTTTCAACAGGCCAATACCCCCTTTATAACAAACTAGTAAATGGCTTCCTTATAAATTCAAATCTGCAAAAATATTTTTCTGAGGAAACACTTGAATATATGACTACCTCAAGGTTATTTGTATTTATCATCTCTGTGCCAAATGGTTGGGGTGAATGAAGAATGGTAAACCCCTCTCAGTGAGACATTCAGACAGGAAGCATTTAGGCTTGGAGCCTCCAGCAACAACACTGGACTGTCTCTGGGCCATGGAGACACCAAATATCTGCTGATGACAGGTGCTGAGGGAAGCTGCTAACAAGAATGCTATGAGGCAAAGATGATTCCTTTATATAGACAGCCACAGAATCATGGAATCACAGAATGGTTTGGGTTGGAAGGGACATCCTTCATCTAGTTTCACCCTGCTGCCATGGGCAGGGACACCTTCCACTAGACCAGGCCGTTCAAAGCCCCATCCAACCCTATCCAAACTGTTCCAGGTATGGGACAATCACAGCTTCTCTGGGCAACCTGTGCCAGTGTCTCACCATCCTCACAGTCAAGAATTCCTTCCTTATATCTAATCCAAACCTGTTTTTATGCAGTTTGAAGCCCCAGCCCCTTGTCCTATCACTACAGGCCCTTGCAGTAAATCCCTCTCCAGCCGACTTGCAGGGCCCCTGTATGTACTGGAAGGCCACTATAATGTCTGCCTGCAGCCTTCTCTTCTCCAGGCTGAAAACATCAACTCCCTCAGCCTTCATTCAGATAATTAGTAAGGTAATTCTTAACTTCAGATAATAGAAAGTTAATTAATTTATTAACCAGTGTCCAAGTTAAAGCCCCGCTGGGTTTCTGGTACTTTCTTTGGTGCCCAAGCTGGTTGCTGGATCTCTTTGAATATCTGACTTGGTAACTTCTAAAGTATACCTTTATCTCTCCCTGCTTTCTTGTGTGACTGCTGCTTTCAGATGAAGGACAGGTACATTGGCTTTGTCCCTCTTGCTGTACAGGGTGATCTTTAGTAACTTGCTGAGGTGCACATATGGACAGCACTGGGCCTGTATGGTGGAATCCTGCATTGGTTGTGCACCATCCCATAGTGCCCAGTGGTTGCTTTTGGAAAGAAGTCTGGTTGCACAAGCATGGAGACAGCCATGATGTGTGGCAGTAGAGCCTCTGGTCCACACAGTGCAGACATGGCTGTTAGGAATGAAAATCACCAAGATGTGACTTAAGTTTCCATTCACCTAGAGGCATAACTCTTGCACGCTCTCTTCCCTTGTATGAATCAACCATTTATCTTACAACCATGCAAAATTTTATGAAATTATTAACTACTGATATTTGATGGGAAAAAAGCCAGGGATCTTTCTTGGGTTTTCTGCATTTGATGCTGTTCTGGTGAAATTACTTTAGGTGGAATCTTATTAGTCAAGGGTAAAGTCCGCTACAAAAATGATTTTGTATGCTTTGGGAATGAAAAGTAGATGTCATTTATTTAAAGATTTGGAAGCGGAACCAGAGTCATAAGAACTTCTTCCAACTCTGTTTTGTGAGCTAGTCAAACAGCACAGAACACTGACGATGTCTCAGCAGAACAGGCACAATGGAGGAATGGTGATCTGAGCCTGGGCCAGGACATTTCCCAGGGGAGAAGAATTGTCAAGCCTAAGGATAAACCTTACACGGAAGGTGAACCAGATTAGGGAGAGCAGCCTTTGGGAGATGGGTTTGCTGTCACTGAAGATATGCAAGGAATGGGGGCAGGAGCCACCTCAACACCTGTCTACGCCATCCACCCCTCTCTAAGCAGTAGAAACCAGATGAGCTTTACAGAGATGTAGCTTCACAAGACAGTGAAGAGAGGACAAGGCTCTTTGGCCAGCCCTAACACTCTGATCCCCTCTGCAAATATCTATTTTTCTGATACATAAGGCCAGTGCAGGGAGGAGAGCTAGGTGCATCTGGAAACTGGAATCTGAGTTGTAGAAATTATGTAGAAATCTGAAAAATAGAAACACACTGAAATTATCCCAGGGCCTATTCAGTTACTCATTAACAGATTGCACACGTTTCATATCTGACAGTAGAACAAAGCATTGTAAAAATACCCTTAAGGATGTGAATCTCTGCTCTGATACTTAAAAGGCAACATCTGATTAGTGTCTGTGTTTTGTTAACAAAAGACCAGGAGGATGAAAGCTTCTCAGATATAATCTTTATTTCACCAGGTATTTTTTGTAGTATGTTGTAGATGAAAATGCTACATTTCATTGAAGTCCACCATTCACACACAAAAAAGGATTTGGCAGCGGTTTATAAACCTGCAACTTTTATGACAATTTTAAACTTTGCCCGTTTTTCAGTCTCTGAAGGTTCTTGAAAAAAAAATGCCTTTGATGACCTCCAAATCAACTGGTGTTCACTGGTCTGTGTGGGGATGTGTGCTGTTGTACACCAGCTGTGGGGCTGCCTTTGGTATAAGCAGCTCAGTTGCTGTGTCAGCAGTTTTCACACTGTTTAATTTTCATAGACTTGGTTACACAACACAGTTCTCAGCCCTTCCAGCTGTGCCTAATGAAAATTCATACTGACACTCATTCAGGTCTCAGCATCCCTCTTGCTCTGGGGTTACCTTATTATTTTTTTATTATTCTACTTAGAAATAACTGCAGCACTCCCAATATAGGAAATGTGATATATGTTGTAGATAATTTCCTGTCACTGCAAGGTTTCTCCACTGTTAGTTCTCTCCCTCTGCTTCATTTCAGCTGTTTGCCACCCATTAGAAAGGCTAGTGAAACATTTGGTTCTTAAAGGGTCGACTGCTTCATTTTATGCAATGTAACTGCATCAGCAGAGCAGTAATTTACAATGAATAACTTGTTTGGCAGTCTTAGGTTTTTTTTCATGGATTGCCTTCCAACAGATTGTAATTTTTAAAAATGTATTAATTATTCAAAATATTAATGATTCTGGAAGAATGATTATGAGCAATTTCATGTGAGCATTTGGTATGCAGTACTCCACTTCTACACTTCTCCAGCCATTACTTTCTTGTGAAGGTAGATAAAAGCACTTCATATTTTCTCTATTTTGTTGTCAGAAGATGGTAAAAATCATCCATGAAATTTTGCTCAGAGTATAAGAGTTTAGGGAGAGACAAAAAAAATTAGAACATTTTCCCTTGAAGTCCTGTCTAGATAGAAGCATCTTTCTAAGACTAACTTATGAAATAAAGAAGATCATTGTCAGATTCCTCTTATTTACTTACCAAATTTTAATCTGTTATGGTAACTTGCACAAAAAGGTAATAGGGTATGTACTCATAGTCTCAGTCGTACATCTGAGGCTGTGATTGCCTCGTGCTCTGGTGAAAGGTCTATTTCTCAGTATAAAATATTCTCTGTATGAAAATACGGTTATCATCAGCTTGAAAATTTCTCTCAAGGTTATTGTGGAGGTGAAAGTGACTGTAGGCAAGAACAGAAGAATGATGTAGAAGAATGGTGTCCAAAGTTTGTGAGGTTTACTGGTCTCCTAACACTTGCTTTCTTTCGACTGAAGCATGTAAAGTTTCAATTCACCTTAGATTAGCATTTTGTGGGGGAAAACCCCTCAGTTCTTGAACAGCAAGTGGTTTAAAATAGGTGTTAACTTTTAAAGTAACTTGAATGCTTGAGTACTTGAATAGGAAATATTTTGTAATGCTTCCCTCAGTCTACTTTTGCTTTAAGAGGGAAAGAAAAGAGGAAAGTTGCTGTGAGGAAGAGGTGCATATTGCTTGGGTCAAATTATGGGTATGACAAACTTGAAAATTTACATTTTAGTTACAATACTCTTGTGATTTTGACAAACATGAGATATGTTTTGTGACTGGCTGCTGCTGGCTGAAGCTTTCTGCTGTGTCTGAATTGAACCTCTGTGGGTACTGTACCTTCACAATGTACCTTGTTCATGGCTTTGAAGAGGAGGTCTATTTATGGAGTTCTTTAAAAAACTAACTTCTACCCAGACTTTAGAGGAACATGCTGCATGCTGAGTCCCTCCCTAGCTGTTCAGATGAATAAAGAGCACTTTCCTCCCAGAGCTCTGTACATGTTCAGCTGTAAGTAATGAACGTTGCAGACACTGTGGAGGACTGTCAGCCCAGGACAGGAATGGTTTCACTGCAGCCTGCATGAGCTTGTGAGAGCTCCTGTCTGTAGTTCTGCAGCCACTTTCATGATTATTTTCCACTAAAGGTCCAGCTTTTGCTTGATTTATTTTTCTATAACATTCCACCACCTGGTTTATGTTTAAAAGACAGATAGTTCTGTAAACTGGATTGCAACAATGCAGGCTGAAACTAGCTTCTGCTCTCCAGGAACTGGTAGCACATTATGTGTCAGCTTTTAAACAAAGATAAGGGTTTGTTGGGTAGAAAACGAAGCAAAAGCTATACATCTTAAGGTTCCCACAAGCAATGGAAATTAATTTATTTTAAACTCCTTTTATCAGTTAAGCTTCTTGGGGTGGGGATTTGTCTCTAAGTCACTGTAAATATCATATCATAGCCATTCTAATCTATAAAATGAGTAACAAACATTATCCACAAAGCTCAGCAGTCATGCCAGAAGTTCGTGTGGCACCTACACCTGGTTTGCATTGAAACCTCAGTATCTAGCTGTGCACAGTAGGCACTGAAATGAAAACTCACCATCAGTTAACAGTGCTCTGGCACTTCCCTGGCCACAACTGAGGCAGAGTTGGGTAAGGTCTCTTCCAACCAAACATGGAATTAATCTAATTCTCTTCAAACTTCCAAATGTAAGAATCTGAATGTGAGCAAAGGGCATGATACAGTCCCTTGACTACATGTCTGGAGCAACCAGAGCTGCTCATCTGCTGAGCTGTGGTTGTGTGAACCACCCACCCATGCAGGCTGAGCAACTGTGACCAGTGGGAGCCTCATGTTCACCTGGAGCAGCAGGGCAAGCTGAGTGGGATAAGCTAGTACATCTTACATGAGTTGCATTGTATGCCTCTGTTTATCAACTGAATAAATCTGTGGGTATGTAAATTCCCATTTAAGTCAGTGGATATTTACTAGTGCTGAGTAGAGAGGGCACAGAGCAATTTGAACACCCTAAAGTGAACACCTATGTGCTTGAATCATGTTTTCTCGTTTTGTCAGACTCTTTAAAAGCTGTCTAGAGCCTCTCACTCAAATGTCAGAGCTAGGCTGCATCTGGCCAGAGGGTAAGAAGTCAGTGTGGGAGGTGCAGAACCCATGTGCCATCTCCCTAAAGTCTTCTAGATTCACCAAGACTGCTGACTCACAGCTGTCCAGCCACATGCCACAGAGTGGTTACTAGACCACAGATTTTATCCCTTCACACATTGCTATTGCAGTGTACAGTTATTGTGTGCATTGTTCTCTTTCCACACAAATAAAAAGGTGAGCAAGAAGTTGAAGTATAGAAATACAAGCATGTACTTGTGATTGTGCCATACAAATATTTTTGCCAATAAAGTGGTCTAATAGTTTCCATTTCCTTTCTACAAATGCCATCAGAACTGAAGTTTTTATGAGTTAAATCTTTGTTTGCTGATTCTGAAACAGGGTCTCTATTGATTTGACTTTCTGCACTGGGAAAACCTGCTTCTTCTGTGCACATGTGCCTGGGTCTACTGGTGGTCAACAGGTATTTACTAAGAAAGAACTAGGTGGATTTTCTTCCCTTGAAGTACATGGAGGAGTTGTCACTCTAAACCTTACAGAAAAGTAGAGTGATAGGAAAGCAATAGGGAGAATAGACTTATAAATTTAGAGCTAAAATTCAAGAACAGTATCTGATTTTGGTACTGGGAAAACACAACTGGCCAACAGGGTGAGTTTATGGAATGCCCTGGAGTATCAGCAGAGGTTTATTCTTTGTCGACCACTTTTAACTTGACAAGATCCTCAAACGTATTTTTATAGTTTCCTTCCTGGTATGCTCCCAGAGATAAGTACTTGAAGTGAATGTCAGGCCAGAACTAGCTGGAACAAAGCTTCTACTTACATTGTGTGAAAGAAGCCACTGAATTTGTTCCCAATTCCTTTGTTGAGCTACCACAACTCCTAAACAGTGAAAGGATAACAGATTTTTAACTCATTCACTCCTGGTTATTCTAAAAATGGTATGAAGAAATGCAAAAGCTGATGCCCACAGGAATACTTGGTCCTGCACTTGATTAGGGACTTCAGTAAAAAGAAGGATTATACACTCTGAAAGAATTCTTCTTTGTCTCATATGGGAAGATATTTCCTGTTTCAGTCATTATACTGGGCTTTCCAGCATGAATATTCCCAGTACAAGTCTGCTTTGTTCCTGAGTTCTCGTTCTATGCACATCATTAAAAATATTGACTCTTTTGTCTGTCCTAACTCTTCTGATACATTAAAAAATTATTCTTGCAACAGCAATACTCACTTTTTAAGGTGGTTTGCCATTTTATTTATCTTTGGTAATGGGGACTAATACATAACAAGTAGTGTTTGAGAAATGGCAGAAAAGAGTAGATCCTTTACCTCTGCAGTTGCATTTGATGCTCATACACTTCTGGGTGCAGTCCTGCTTCTCCTTCTTCTCCTTCCACTCAACACACACCATACAGTGTGTGAATGACATCAAAGACAAATCTGTGGCTTTGGTGGGGCAAACGTGCCCCAGTAAAGTAAGTCCTGGTGGAGCTGATGAGGGAGCAGTGCCAAGAGACTGCTCCTGTTGCAAAGCAGACAGACTCCAGCATCCCGATGGGATGTTTCTGCATCACCCTGGGCTCTCTAAGTCTTTGATGCTGTAACAAGCAAATAATAGGGATTGAGAGAAAACTCAATTATTTCATGGCTCTTTAAGTACTAAATGATTGAATCACAAGCCAAGAGGGAGAAAGACCACTGACATTGATGAGAAGACTCACTGACTTTATCACTAATGCTCCAAGAGGTGTGGGATTACTTATAATTAAGGAAGGTAAGACAGAAACTGCTGTAAAGGAAATCATGTTCTGTAGCTTAGATCTCTACTAGCTACATCTTTACGGAAGAAAGTTACCTTATCCAAAGCATCAGCAGAAGAAAGTTAGCATGAAGACAGTTTCCTATGGAGTAATATTTACTTAGGAAAATAAGAGATCGGCTGGAAAAAATACCCCAGCTGGAATTAGAGGAAGGTAATTGAAGTAAATTCCTGCAAACAAAAAAATTTATAATGTTCTGGTTATAGTGAAAGTAAACACCAGACAGCTTCCCACTTCTCAGGAGAGGCACTACATAAGTCCTTGGAAACATCCTGTAGCACAATCTATCTCATTACAAACAACTGAACTGAATCAATACAGAACTATTTTACCTTTCCTAGTGTCACCTTCTATGTCACCTAATACAGCATAATGAAGTACAAATGAAACTGTTGTTAGAAAGAAGAACCTGTTATTTCTGGTAATGACCAGTTAGAAGCTGTGCTTGTGTGGAGAAGCCAGAAGGTTGTTAATTACATCTCTGTATCAATGAAATGCACCTTCTAAGAGTAATGGGAGCTCAAAGATAAGCAGATTCCTGCTGCTTGCCTTGTCAAGACTGCAGCTGTGGAATATATAATTAGGGAGAAAGTAATCAGAAATCAATTCGAAAATATGCTAACAAGATATTAAGACCCTTCTAAAATCTGTAGAAGTGCCTTAAAAAAAAGATCTGAAAAGCTTCTATAGAAGATGTTGAACATTTCAGCACAGGAAGTATCTTTAGCTATAAGGATACCTAAAGTCTTGGGGTTTAGGAACTGAGAGGAACTGACTTCTATTCTTAGACTTTCTTTGTATTTTACAATGACCTTAAAATTTAGTATGCTGATCCTAAATTAGCCAGTGAAAGTCAAAAGGCCAGATCAGGAGCTTTGCACATTTGAAGTGCTCCTTAAATGTTATATAACAAGCAAGACTGGAAATTAAGCCTCATGTAGACCCTACATTACACCCTTCACAAAATTAATTTTGCCCTGAAGCCTGTAAATAACTTTGCTATTGCCAGGCAGAAGTCACTGTTTACCAGCCAGGGGAGCCCATTCATTACACTGGTTAGGTTATAGTTTTAACTACCATTGCCCCCTCCAAAAAAGGCCATGAGGTTTGTTACAGTGCATGTGGCACAGTGATGAAAATGAGGCATTTGGAAAAGCTGTGGATTGAAAGAGATCCCAGCCAGCTCCTCCAAAGAGAAGTGCTTGCTACAGAAATAACTTAGTGGAAGCTCTGCAGATTGTGTTGTATCTGCATGTGGCTGTTTGCTTGCAGACATTCGTAGTCAGGGCAATGAAGAAATTTTTAAGTAGGATACAAGTCCTGCCATGGTAGGGTTTTGACCTCCACACAGATTCTATCAAGATAAGTCTGCCAGAGAAAATCAAGAAGTGCAAATTAGCTTTATGCCATCTTCTGAGCAAATATGCTTATTTCAAATATGTTAAGCAATAGCTTATTTCAGCAACTGCATGGGAAGATCCTCTAAAGCTACCACTTCTGATGCAGAGGAACATTCTTATAGCAGGAAGAGATTAAATCCAGCTCTCCTGACTTCAGTCATCTAAAAGCCAGGCACTGTGTATAAAAGAGGTAGACAAGCATTCTCTAAAATCAAAGCAGAGAGATATAAGCCCTCCCAGAGGGCAGAAGGATTCATTGTAGTCTAAAGAAGGCATCTGAGACAAATCAAATGAGTTCCCCCTGGGAGAGGACTCTGCTGATAATGGAGAGAACCCAGACACCAGGCATGATACTGAAATCCATGAGTCTAAAGTGAAGTCACAGGAATCCTACCTTTCATGAACAAAGGTTGTGTTTTAGTGGGAATCATTTAATACATAACATAGATACACAGGACAAATTAAAGATAAAATTGAAGATAAAATATAAATGAGGAGAAATAAAGGATCTTTCCCCTGAGAAACAAGCACAAGGAACTAATATATCTGAAAGTCTGTTTAGAAAATCTTGAGCATACAACTCACTAAATAAATAAAGAGTAAAGCATGCAAATAAGGAGTGAGGAGTACACATACATGGATTACTCATATACAGTTGTTTAGTATGATAGAAAACCATCTTACTTCCAGTGGATTATGCTTTCTTGGTTTGCTTAGTCACTGGCTGGAAGCTGCCTATCCAGGGCATCATTGGGGAGGAGATGTGGTGTTCCTGCTGTGCAGCCCCTCTCTGTGCTCCCAGTGCTCACACCTCATGGGAGCATCTCAGCCAGAATCTCATGTCTGCTCTCCCACGGCCTCAGCCCATACATTAGTTTACCTGGATTGTTAATTTGTGATATGGCTACTTTTACCCAGGCTTTGTGGAGGAAAGTTCTTTCATACCTATTGTATCTGACAGTATTTGCTTCTTAGAGTTTTCATTTATGCAAGTTCCTGTTAGCATGACTTACATCAGTCTGGGCAGTTAAGTCACACATAACCTTAATGTAACTATCTCTATGGACACCTATACAGTTCAATCTAGAGGCTATCAGCTATCCACCAACTAAATAAATGTTTATTATGTTTATATCAACTTTGTGTAGCTCTCTTGAATAACTAATTTAAAAGATTGTATGCAAAATTGCAAATAAAGCTACTGTACTAGAATTTCATTACAATTCCTTTTTTCTCTTGAGTAGGAAAAACTCATTAGAAAAAAAAGAGGTGAGATATTCAAATGTTCATTCAGAGGAAGAATTTCAGATGATACATAGGTGATTAGCTGTTGAATACTTGGCATTGTTAATGTGAATGGCTGGTTTAATTCCCTTGCTATCACACCACAAAATTACCCTTGACATGATCTTCTGTAATGAGCATTATTGCATAGACTGAATTTCTAATATTCTAATGAATTTTGTTTGGTGAGACAGACCGTGAAAAGGAAAAAAGTAAGCACCTCTTTGCCATGCATTTCTTCTGTGTTTGCTTCTTGAGGTAATGTCTGGATTGTGATTTGTTTTTTGGTAGTTCAGTACATTAAAAATAAGCTAATGCAGCATTAACTAAGTACTAATAGGCCATTAAAGACAAACTTTTATACTGGAGAAAGAAAAACAAATGTAAATATAAGTCAATTTTTTATGCATGATTTTTTGCTATCTGATGCCATTTGTATTAATAATTAATACTTGTGTTTCATCAGGATTTTATCAGGCTTAAAAGATAGCCAAACTTTCTTGGCTGAATATTACTCCTTTTCTTTGCAAATGGTTCAAGAGGCCAAGATAACACTGTGCATTTCTTTATTCTCTCCTGCTGGCTACCTGGCAAGAGGATGGACCCCACCGAGCAGTGATGCTGGCAGCACCACAAGTAATCCAACAGCAAACAAACACTGAAATGTGTCCTGCTGTCCGAAGGCCTTAGAATCTGCATGACAATCAGCAAATGTTTTCTCCTAGTTAGGGGTATAGGCTAATAGTCCCAGGGCATTTATTCAAAGAGCAGATACATGCAAAGTCATCCTGGGAAGTTCATAACCTTGTTAAGAGTCCCTACACACAAACCTTTAGCAAGTATAAAAGCAAAGTCTTTTGTGGATCTGATTAAAACTAACTTTCTGGCTCCAGCATTCATCCCAAAATTACAGAAAGGTATACTGCAAGTGTCCTGGGTGTCACAGAGTTGCCTGCCCCCTTGAGGCAGGACCCCCAGCACCAAGGTGATCAGGTCACCCCAGCTTTGCTGGGGACCATCTGGGGTAGATTGTCTCAGCTCCTTGAGCAGCTGGCCCCATATTACATATTACACATCTTCCTATTCCGAGAAATGAAGGTAATCCTCCTACTCAACCATCAAGGGGAGAGTCTGTTTTATAAGGAAATACTTTTTTTTTTTTTTTTTTTTTTTTGGTGTTGAAGAGCCATTTGATGGGAATAATTTCCTAAACAGAGTTTCAGTAAAAAACAGTGAGTCTTCTCCTAGTGTGAGGGGTGTTTCTTGTTAGGTTACTCAAATTGTACCTTACAAATGACGTGCATGGCTATAGCTAGTGATCCTGGCCCTCTGCTAGCCTTTGATCGTCTCTTTTACCAGGGAATACACAAGGTAATAAAAGGCTAGCTTGTTGTCTATGATCAGTGATAAATCTTTTGGGAAGAAAAGGCTTTATTCTCCATTCTAGTAAGGATCAGAATGTAACTGCACCAGGATTTCTGTTATCCTTATATAGCAGACAGTCCACTGAAATCAAAGAGAGTACTTGCTGTGCCCAAACTTACAAATGCACCATGCTTTTATCAGATCTGGACCCATAGCAGATATAGTTTAAGAGATTATCTTTGAATTTATCCATCTATACAGCTGACAAGAGGAAAAGAGAATGTGAATAGATGGTGAATACAATGGTTTTCATTTCCTACACCAACTCTCCAGATAATTTCCTAATGAGGGAATCTGCCTGAGTTGCTGCAATTACCTAATTTATTGCATTTGGCTTTGGTATAGATAATCATGATAATAATATTTCCCTGTATGAAAATGCCATAGTAAGGCAGAGGCATGATTTCCATCTGTCTTTCTCAGCTTAGGGTTTTTTTGTTTGATTGGTTTCTTGTTTGTTTCCATTCTTTCAGATAGGAGCTGCTCATATAATCAAAGTCCGAGACATTTTCAGCTTTAGTCTACTGATTTGTTGATTCAGTTGCCTGCCTTCTCCACACTCAGGGGGATCTTTATTACAGAGGGTTACCAGAATGTTGTCTTAGCATTTAAGTGCCACTATGTACATGTGTACCACATAACTGCAAAGGGGCAGATATTTTTCTCACACAGAAAGTAAACAGGACATAAGAACAAATTTCTTGCTTAAGTCAAGTTTTCATGAAAGACTCAAATAAGATTTTGGTCAAAATCAAAGCACGAAAACAACAAGCTCATTATTGGTACTTGCCCGCCACCACTCCACCTAGTCCTAAATGGGAGACAGGCCTGTCTCAGACCTTGGAGGCAGCACTGTTTTGAGGTGGCTTTGATCCAGCAGAATCAGGATCGCTGCTTTTAGACCATGTAGTGGTTTGAGTTCGCCAATCTAGAATTTTCCAATTTAGAATGTTTCCTGGCTAATGTACCACTGAGCGTGGTGGGTTCAGTGACTGGCAATTTGCCAGTTCACTCATTTTCATGCTGTGAGATAGCATCAAGAGAAGGCAAACAGGCTCAACTTTAAGAATGCATAAAGAAAGAAGTTTATTAAGAATAACTAAAAAGAAAAGAAAATAAAAAAAAACAAACCAAAACAAAACTCCTCATGACATCTCTCCCTCCCACCAAACCATTTGCTTTTCCACCATCAATGCAAAAGAACAAAACCAAGACATTTCAGTCAGTTTAACACTTATAAATAGTCTGTCCTCATCTTCCTTGGGAAAAGAAGTCCCTTCTGAATTTGTCATGAGGGAAAAAACTCCCCACAAGAAGAAACACAACAGAGTTCCTTGTGGGTCTCCATTGACTTCACGTGCAACCCGCCCGGGGGAAACTTTGCAANTGCCCTACCTGACTTGCTGACCACCGGAAAAGAAAGCTGCTTCTTCCTGTGCCCAGTTTTAACAGGGTGTTTTTGCAGAGGCGTGTCCAAAAAAACCTCACTTCCTATTCTAACACTTTTCAAACCACGACAGACCATTACAGATCTAAAAGCCACATCAAACAGATGCTTTGATTATAATATTTTCTAATTATTATCTGTATTTAATTGGAATGATCTCTGATGAGCCAGTACTTTCAATTCAGAATGATGTTCTGATAAATATTTTCTCATCTTTGAAATACCAGTGTAGCAGAAATATTGTTTGTGTCTGATATGTGCCATTTTAAAATGTGGCACATTTGGAAATTAAATTTTCTGTGTCCCCTCAAGACTGAAGCAGATGATGTTAAAATGCTCTCATTTTTCAGCTCCTTAAGATATTTTTGTCTGGATGAGTCATTACGTATTCTGGTCACTCCTGTTACCAATGCAGTTATGAATTTCACTGGGAAAATGTCAATTGTGAAATTTCTCTGTGACAACCGTTTTCAGCACAGGGAATGTTTAAGTCATTGTAGAAATATGGAAACCAGCCCTGGCATGGTATTTGAGGGGCCATGTAGTCCACCCCGTGCCCCAGGGCAGGCTCAGCTCTGCCAAGTTATGCCTGGCAGGTTGATCTAATCTGCCTCTGAGATACTCTCTTGTCTGTGCCCACCATCCCCACAACTCACAGCTTCCCTAGAAGACAGACTGTCATGGTGTTAGGTTATTTGAAATCTCTTGTTTAACACAAACACTCCATGTGGCGCTTTTCAAGACCATTCCTTCTCATCCTGTGATCCATGGTCTGCAGAACAGTTCTACAAATGATTAAGTTTTATCACACTTCTCAGCTTTCTCTTGCTTGTATCAGAAGAACCAGTTTTTAATGAGGGAAAAATAATTTTCTGTTGGGGAAAGGTTTCAGAAAGGTAATCACCACACTATTCATTTACCCTGATAAAGGCTTCCCAAGCAGTAAGATACAACCTGGCAAGACAACCTTGTTTTTCCCTGAGCTTGAGATTATGTCATAATGTAGGCCTGTTGGAGAAAATCCAGAGGGCCACAAAGATGATCAGAGGACTGGAATCCCTCTGCTATAAACTGAGAAAGCTCAGTTTGTTCAGCCTGGAGAAGAGAAGGCTCTGGAGAGACCTTAGAGCACATTCCAGTACCTGAAAGGAGTTACAATAGAGCTGGAGAGAGACTTTTTACAAGGACATGGAGTGACAGAAAAAGGGGTAATGGCTTCAGACTGAAAAAAGGCATGGTTAGGTTATATACAACAGAGCAGTTTTTCACTATAAGGGTGGTTAGGCACTGGAATAGGCTGACCAGAGGAGTTGTGGATGCCCTATCCCTGCAAGTGTTCAAGGCCAGATTGGATGGGGCTTTGAGTAACCAAATTTGGTGCAACGTAACCCTACCAGTGGTAGGGGCTTTAGAACTAGTCTTTATCTTTCTGCTTCTGCCCTAGTCCTGCCTTTCCTAAAGCACAGCTGAGACATTACCAGTTACAACAAAGGCTGAATGTGTCTTCCATATAACTCCTTTGTGCATCCTGCTAGGAAGCTACATTGCCATGGCAGTGCACCATCATGGACCCAGGTCATCCACACCCACAGCCTTTAACGAAAAGCAGTTGTTTGGTCCATAATTTCCCATCTTGTATTTTTGATACCTAAATTATCTATTTCAGACTACTTCAGTTTTTCAAAATAATTTATAATTCCTGTTGCATACTTAGCTTGTGCCCTGTACAAGAGAGCTCCATTTTCTAGTGTCCAAACCATTAAATATTGAATAATACCAGACCCAGGAGAAATTCTAGCACAGATTTACTCAACCTTTTCTCTAGAAGTATAGTTTTCCAGTCACTTGTACAACAATTTCATAGTGTTTCCAATAAAACTGTTTCCTTAACATGCTTATGAGACTCCCTTGGGAAGCAAAGTCAAAAGCAGTGCTACAGCCAATATACAGAAAGCTACTACTCTTGCACTCAGCAGTGTACTGTGTTTTTCATCCTCATGTTCTAGCAAATGTTCTTTCCAAACAATTTTTCTGTTCTTTTCTTGTTTCTTCCTGTGCTAATTCTATTGCATTCTACGCCTTGGCCTTTCTGATTTTGTCCTTGTAGGTTTGTGCTAATCTTACATATATCTTCCTGGTTACTTGACCTACTTTCAATGTCAAATAATTTTCAGGTCACTGAAAAACTCCTAAATTAGCAGAAGTGACTTCTTACTATACCTTCTGTATCTCCTTTGCAGGAAATAATCAGTGCTTGTCTTTTTGAAGTTACCTTTTTAAGAGCTTCCTTTAAACTTCCTTTTTTCTGCTGTGTTTCTTCTCTCTCAATTCTCTAAGTTAACTGATGCTCTATTTCCTCAAATCCCCTATTTTTATTTTACGGCTTTTCATTTATTCTTTTGCTAGATGTCAGGAGTACCTTTCTTTATGATCCCTGTCACAGGGCTTGCCTTCTCCCTTCACCCTCTGGACCAACCCCTCTTCTCTCTGCAGAGATAAGATCCAAAGGAGCCTTTCCTTTTCTGAGAAACAGATAAAAATCTCCATTGCAGCAGGGCTGGTTCCCCTCCTTTTTATGCTCAAAGACTACTGGTGCTCCTACCAGACAGACACAACCATATGCACAACTCAGAAATGTGACCCTCTCTCTCCACTTACCCAAAACAAAACATAAATGTATCACGTCCCTTCACTTACCAAAGAAGCGATAAGAACTGATTTCTTGTCAGTTAAGAAATAATTCTGATTGTGAATGAAATTTTTCTTCAATTAGTTTTTCATGTTTCTTATATTAGCATACAGACCTCCAAGGCAGTCATCCCACTCTTTTCTTTCTTGTCCCTTTTCATTCCCAGGGGGTTTAGTGCTGTTTTCAGAACAGGCAGTATCCGCCTCTGTACGAGTTGGCTCAGGCTGTGCCTGGTAACGTTCTCACGTCTCTGTGTGAGATGTACTCTCTTTCTTCAGTATTGCTGCCTCCTCAGCGGGAAGCTGCAGTCTTTGCCAAGTCCAGTCTCCTGGCCACCCCATCCTGTCCACATGCTGATTTCTGCCCCAGCATTTGCCCCCAGCTGGAGGTGCTGGGGAGAGCAATGCTTACCCCTCCTTCCCAAGACCCAAGCAAAGGTCTCTCTCTCAGCTTTCCAGGGGCTTGTTTAATGGGATACGTTTTCTAATGGGTCTGATCCAGGCTCTCAACATTCCCTGTCCCTTCTGGGATGTCAGGTTAGATCTGCAAGCAGACATCTCTGTCACTTTCATCCTCCTTCCTTGGCAGGCTCCCAGTTTTGCCCATCTTAGACTAACACAGGAGACTCTCCTTAAATCTTACGAGTCGTGATTATTCACTTGGTAGCAAGGCTGAGCCTGGATAACTACATACATAGTGCAGAAGAATCTTACTGAAATACAATGAAATAACACCATAACTGCACTGTGCCCTCCCACTTTTCATCAACACAAGAGTGGTTTCTTGCCAATGGTCATGTCACTTTACTGTTTTTATAACAGGGCACACTTGTGTGTGCCTGATTCAGCAAAATATCTAAACAAAAATTATCCAAAGCCAAAAAATAATGTTGAAATGATGAACTTATGCCTACTTCTTGCCTGAGTCTAGACAAATGGAAATATGTAGAATTAATTTTACTAAAAACAGTCTGTGCTAGTAAATACCCTGAAAGTCATAGGTGAGAACAAAACTGTTATTATCAAGTCTGAATTTCAGTTCAACTTGCAAAGTATTGAACACTTTTTCTCTTTTACCCTGTTTCTGTTACTCAAATTATATGAGATTCCAAAATTTTATCAAAACACAAGCAATTATTTCAGCAACAAAACAGCAAACTGAAAGAATTTTGATTTGTCTTTTTTTTTTTTAGCTTGTTATTTGAAAGTGAATTTTGTGACTAGTGATTTTGAGCTGTTTGACTTGCCCTAATGGCAAGTAAGTGTGGCAAATACTTGCAGGATTGAGGCCATTAGCTCAAGGGTCCAAACAGCACTGGGGAATAGATAAAATCAACTCAGATTTGGAATCTTGTTTCTAAAGATTGTTAGTACAATGAGTACAACATTTAGAAACAAGGCATTTAGAAACAATCAATCATTTAATACAGTGACTAGCAAATTCCTAGTGGGTTAGAATTTCATATTTAACCTTCTAAACAGTTCCATTTAGAACAGAAAAGCAGCTGTAGAGATTTTCTTACACAGGGGAAGATACTTCTTCCATATTTTAATGGAAAAATAAGATTCTCAGTATGATATTGCTCTTACCTCAACATGCCATAGTTAAACTCTCCAAGGCTACAGAATTAAGTAATTTCTTTAGTCCACTGAAGTTAAAGCTAAAACAGGAACACCTTTCTCCATCCTCATTTACAGCAACAGCAGGGATATCAGAGTGACCATGGCAGGGAGCAGATGGCAGAACACCTCTTGCTGCAGGCACAGCTGATGCAGCTGAGCACCACCTGTAATTCAGCACCACTGCCATCCTCATCTTACCTCCCAACTTGTGAAGGCAGAGAGGTAAAGCCGCTGCATCCAGACACAAACAAGCACGAAAATCTGTGGGAATAAAAGTACAAATCCCTTCTGTATCCCAAATTCAGTATTTCTAGGTGAAACGGATTTATACCACAGTGTTTTTTCTTCTCTAAGATGTAGCTCTTAACAGATGGGAAGGAACAGTTTGAAATTAAACTGTATCCTGCTGAGTTTCTAGATGCCTTTTTACAGCACTGTGCTCTGGGCCACATTGTCACCATGCACAATTTTTGGGAAGTAGTTCTTAGCTGCTCAAATACATTTTGCTAAAATGTGATTTCTGCTATTGATGCTGTTTTTCCAAGCTGTCAGATGTCAGCATTTCCACAAACTGCCCACTGGTGAGAAGAAAGTGACTAGAGCTCAGAGGTGTTGTCCCATGCCCAAGTTTGTGGTTAGCCTATGGAGAATGAAAATAGTGGCAAGTCTGTCAAAAATTTCATTATCAGAATGGATAAAACACCTGAGAAGTAATTGCAGTGAGTAAAATGCCTACAATAGGCAAACTGCTTCTCAGGCCTATTGCGAGCTTATGTTGTGAGATAGGAGGCCAAAACCTGCCTTCCCATGAGTAGTTGCTGTCATCAGAAGAACACAAATGTCACTCAAAGAGGAATAATTTAGGAACATCTTGCATTTGCTCCTTGTGCCATCTCATTAGATGGAACAGATTAGATTTAAGTAAGCAGGCTAATAAGATCCTTCCTTCTGATTGCAAAAATGAGAAATAGTCAGTGCTTGGTTGCTCCTTAAATGGCACCTTTCATTCTGATGGTCATTCATTCAGAGGTCATGCTTAGGTGTAAAGGTGCTTTCACTATACATTTAGGATGATGTGACTTTTCTATCCACTCAGTGGGTTCTGATAATTTTCTATAATATTTTAGGAAAAAATTTTGTCATGGGAATTTGCTGATGGGTGTCAGAGGTGAGTGGTGCCATGCAGAGGGAAAGCATTCCTTTCATTAGGCTGCAGAGGCAAATGCTTTTGGGGGCAGAGCATGCACATTCCTGCTTAGTATTGCTGTGAGCCATGTGACAACCAGTTTGCACCCTGGGGCCAAAGATTTGTTCATTGGATAGCTGTCAAAGAGCTCTCACTGGCCATAATGCCCTAAGTAGCTCAAGATCTGACAGGGGACCAGCTATGGGCTGGCTGTAAGGCACAGCCGTGTCCACCTAAGCTGCAGCTCCCATGAGGCCGAGGCTGACCCGCTCCTCACTCACATCCTTTGTGTGCATCCATGTGCTCAAGGGAGTGCTGCAGCTGGCCTGGGGACATTCTTCTTGGGGAGAACAGATGGAGTTGGTGCTGCTGAACAGAGCCAGGACTGTCTGCTGTCCTCTGTTCCCTCTGGAGCTGTGAACAGACATTTGCACATCTGGCAGACAGTGCCAAATCAGGTCTCCCGGAGCATGGACATGAGGTTTTGGCCCCAGCCTTCAGCTGTAGCACTGGATACTGCAACAGTCACATAAGAGATTTTAATGCACATGGCCTTGCTTTCAAACGTGCCCTGATTTTACAAATAAGTTTTGTTCCCTGACCTGGCCTGTTCCTGGACAGTGCAACTAGGCCCTCACCATGCCTTGAGTGAGCTAGAAAGCTCAAAATTCACCTTTAATGCTTTACACTGAAATGAGCTGTGTTTTCTGTGATTGTCCTCAAAAAACTGAGGAGAAAGGACTTGGGTGTTTCTTCTAGCAAAAACTGCTTGTGGTAAATGATAGATTTTGCTTAACAGCCAAAGGAGAAATGATAATGATTTGTATGTCAAGTGAAGTAGAAAAAATCAGGGAGGTTTGAGCAAGATTGCAATTCTTCTATGGAAGAAAAGGCAACCAAAAGTATCTAATTTAGGGAAGCAAAGAGATAGAATACAGAAAAGCAAATTCAATCTCTCTCCTTCATAAGAAAGCCTTCATAAAGACAGATACGTCAAGCAAAAACTAAAGATCAAAAGAAATACCATTCATAAGGAAAATATGTATCTTATCAGGATGGATCAGCTTTTAAATGATCAGTTAGCATTTGAAATTTCAGATTATAAAACATTGACAATTAAAGCTATGTTTTGCCTGCCAGGATGTCAAATGCTGCTCCTCAGAGGCCTGACTCATTAGGCAATTATTTGAGCCACTCCATTTCAGAGAAATTGCAAACACAAAATAGGCTTGGAGCTCTGCAGAGACATTAGCTATTATTGTAGTATGACTTTCAGTGTAATTTCTTTGTAACTGACTGAATGCAATAAGAAATTGGTGGCCTCCTTCTTTGCATCTTTTATTACACTCCCAGTTGGCACAAAGAAAAAAGTGATTATGAATATGCCTTCTGATATCTTACAAGTCCCTTTATTGGTTATAAATATGCTGGGAGCCTGTCTGTGGGCAACCCAAACTGATAGCAAGAAGTCAAGTGGTGACAGGCTACCAGCTCTAACATGCTCTCATTATTAGTAGTATTTTCAGGTTATTATCCTTTGGGTGCATTAAATAAAAAATAATCATAGAACCACAGACTCATTTAGGTTGGAAAAGAGCTTTAAGGACATTGAGTCCAACCATTAACCCAGCACTGCCAAGTCCACCACTAAACCATGTCCCCAAGTGTCATATCTACACAGCTTTTAAATACCTGCAGATGGTGACTCAATCACTGCCCTGGGCAGCCTGTTCCAATGGTTTATAATCCTTTCAGTGAATAAATTTTTCTGAATACCCAAACTGAACTTCCTCTGGGGCAACTTGAGCCCATTTCCTCTCATCTGATCTCTTGTTACCCGGGAGAAGAGAACAACACGCACCTTGCTAATAGAATTTACATATTAAGGGCTACAAAAGAGAAAACTTGTTTTATGACAAAAGGAGGAAGAGCTGACCATCTCAACTGTCTTGCCAACTCTTATTTTGGTGGTGCTGGTTTATTAGTTACCTTCTACACCAGGCCTTGGTGTAGCATTTGTGATGCTGCATGTAGACATTGCAACATCACAGGGGACCTGCACTTTTACGAAGGTGTAGTGACACTCTAAAATATCTCCAACAAGTACACCAAATCCACCAATTCAAAAGATACAGACTTCAACACTGGGCATTTCTACAAAACCAGATTCCTTAGTTTCTGAAAGTTTGTATTTTCTATGTGTATGTTTAGGGATGGGTAGTGAAGGCTAACCAGGGTAAGGATTTAGCTCAGCTATCACCTGACCTTTGAAGCACTGTGCCTGCAAATGCCTAATGGCACACACAACTTCTATTTGAGTAGTTTAGCTACCTACAAACACAATAATTGTAGAGACCAAGGCTATAAACTGGTTAGAAGTTTCAGGCTATTTATAGAAATAACGTGCAAAGGTCTCTCTCTCTCAGCCTTGTAGGTAGCATATTATGCTCTCATAAAACTGTTGGCAAACTGCTGTCTAATGGCTCGGTTTACAGATCACCTCATCCCACCTGGAAGACGCGCTGGCTGCATCGGTCTGCTCTCATTTTCTTCTGGATCCACTCAGTATATGTGGATGGGGTAAATCTGCCACTCTCACACAAATGAATGACCTCTGAATTGTTTGGACAGCCTGTAATGTTGAGAAAACATGAGAGAAACCCTTCCTCTTCTAGCCAGCCTGCAGGAATGTACTGAACTGCTCTGAAAACAAGACCCAGCTATGGATGTTTATTCAGCTCCCTCTTCCCTCCCTTCCTGGAAAGTACACTGAAAGAGGGACATTCAAAAATAAGAGTCAGAGGAAATTTTAAAAAGTTAAACTGAATTAAACATCTCTGTGTAATATTTAAGAAACTGGAAATAGCAAAAAGATAATGGCTAACCACACAGAGACACAGGCACACACATATATGCAAATTATTTTAAAATTCAGTAAGGCCCTTTCCCAGTGTTATCCTACAGTGTCTTGAAAACATCGCAATATTATTGCTACTTAGAAGCTGAAGAGCAGGCAGATTGTCTTCCTCTCAGTGCCAGTTGCACCAGCTGTGCAAGTGGACTTTCTGTAATCCCACATCAAGATAATGCACTTCTAATCTTACCCTTTAAATGTGACTCCTGAAATGGGACTCTGCATCCCCTCCCTGTCATTGCATTTTCCCAAAGAACCATATTCTTAATTTCATGCTTCAAAATTACTGTGCTGTCCTGAAGGAACTTTGCATTCAGATGATCTTAATTTTCTAGTAAAAACTATCATTACTTAACAACAGATGATTCAAAGATGCAATTGCTCCTCATGTATAATAGAATTACCTAAACATGAAAATATCCCTCAAAACTAATTAATTATGATTTATTCTTCCACATGCTTTAAATATCAGCTCTCATTGACTGGTCCTAGGATCATTTTACTCCTGTTAAATTAGGATTTTCTCAGAAGAGATTAAGCCCAAAACCTGGTGTGCAGTCCTTAATCACAGGATTAGTCACACTGATTTAATGAATTTCTTACCTATGTAATGACAGCAAGATCAAGTTACTGATCTTGTTTTTTATTCTGGATGGATAGCAGCAATATCTTGGATATTCCAAAACCCTGTTTACCTTCCTATCTATGTAGCTACCCATACATGTAGCCCTTGAATGCGTTGTAGATATGCACGCCCTTGCTGAACAGTATCCACAGGGAACACATACAGGAAGATCAAAGTAGTGTCATGAGCCTCGGGAGCATTACAAACCTATTTGCCCCTGATGCCCTGGGTTACCCCTATCCAGCCTGATTCCTCTTAAAAAACAGAGTCCCCTCAATCCCCATCTCTGATGGTCTAAGCCTCCCAGCAATATGTAAGAGGGAAAGGGGACTGAAGAGTGGGAAATAATTTTCAGCCTCAAAAGTCATTTGAGACTTGTGAGGTGAGCATCCAAACAACCTTGTTTCAGTTTTAGAAATGAAAGTGTGAAAAGAGATTTTTACTAACATATACAGAAGTCCAGTCAGGCTTGGAAAAGAAAGCTCCTCATCCCACTCTTGTCACAGATTGTATCTAAAATGTTATTTTCCTTTGCCAAAATTTGAAGTTCAGTTAAATTAAGAAAAAGTGTGTGATATGAAACCATGATGTATAGAACACCAGAGGTAAACACCAGTACAACCAACAGGCTCATGGTTATGTTTCTCCAACATTTTTTACTGTCAAAATAGGCAAACAAGGCAGCTGTTTGAACAGCCTGGAATACTGGGCCCAATATAAGGGCACCATTGCTGTGTTCAGCTGCTTTCCCATGCTGGGGACTTCCCAAAGCACCTTTTAAAATGTAAGGTAATAGTGATTCTATCCACAGTAAGAGCCCAGGTACCAGAGCCATCACCAGCAGTGCCAGCAGAAAATGCTATTAAAGCACATAAACTTTCACCTAGAGAGGCTTAAAACTAGTCCCAGCCTTTTTGAGAGCTGCAAATTCTTTACAACTAAGCATAGAAAGATCCTGTGTACACAAGGTACAGATGTTCCCCAGTTAATATGTGTGAATGCCTAGCCCTAGCGGCACTTTTTGCTGGTCAGCAGAGATTTGCCCGGAGCAAGGGCAGCGCAGGGAGCACAGCCGTCAGATGCAGCCCACTGCTGCCTTGCCGAGGGTCCAGAGAGAAGAAGCTGCAGCTTCTACACTCACAAAACTCAGTTAATTTCCTTGAACCGATTTATTTACACAACCTCCAGACGAGTACACATAACATTGCCTTTGGAAATGATCCAGCTCCTTACTTGGAGCTGAAGGAGAAGCACAAGTCTCCTTTTAGAGGCCATTGCCGGTTGTTAATTTGCTGCCAGGTGTGCAGGGAGCGGTGGGGACGATGGCCTCGTCACAGGCAGGGGCTGCCCGGCTCAGCCTGCCGTGCCAGCCCGTGCTCGGCGCCGGCTGCTCGGTCCTGGGCGGGAGCGGCAGCGCCTCGAGCCTCCCGCCGCCCCGGGAGCTCCTGCCCCAGCCGGCTCTGCAGAGGAGACCTCGGCGTTTTCTGCGTGGTTTCTGAGTCTACCAGGGCGTGAATGGGCCATTCACTAAGTGCTACTCTTCCTCCCGAACTGCTGAGGAAACGTGGAGACATGCCGGAGGAGGCTGAAGCGAGTTCCAGACGGATGTGCAGGAGCCAGAGGCCCCTTCAGGGTAGCAGGGAAATGGCGATTTAGCAATGAAAAGGATGTGGGAGCCTGCACAAGGAGCTGGGGCTGCCGCCCCGTAGTGATGGACGCGTGCTCCCAGACACGCAGGCACACTGCTCCTCCAGTCCCCAGGCTTTCCTCAGGGGAATCCTAAAATCCAGCCGGAGCAAGCAGAACAAGCACTGCCAGTGAGCCCACGGGCTGGGCTGGGCTGGCCAGAGGCCAACAGCAATAAACAAGCCAGCGAGGTCCCCACTGAGCAGACCTGGGACACTGAGGCTTTTTGCTGGCTCTTCGTTGGGGACGTAACAATAGCCGCTGTCTTCCCAGGTCTTGAGTATATTTAGAATAACTAGAGAAGCCAAAGGGATTAAAAGTGCCAGCAATGTGAGGGTTTCTTTGCATGCTTGTGGGAGAAAGAAAGTGCTAAGGGAGAGAGTAGGAGAGAAGAGGTATGTGGGGACTGAAACAGATCAAAGCAGAGACATATCAACTGAGCAGAGGTCAAACATGATAAAGAAGACAGAAAAGACTGTAAAGGCCTCAAAGAAAGGAGATAATGGGAAATAAGAGATAAATACAGGGAACCCTGATCAAAGCAATCTCTGGCTGCTTCCCTGTCTTTTACAGTGCAGTGAGTCCAGGGCTGTCAGTGAAGAGGGGCAGCAGAGGGAAATGCATTTCTCCTTGATCACACAGAATTATTCTATAGAAGGAAGACCACAGAAACTACAGGCCTGTCAGTCTGACTTCAGTGCCAGTAAAACCATGGAAACCACTACTCTAGTGAGTATTGAGCAAACACCTGGAGAACAGCACAGTCATTGGTCACAGCCAGCACAGCTTCATGAGGGAGAATCCTGCTTGTTGAACCTGATTTCCTAGTTCATCTAGGAAAGCTGGTAGATGTAATCTTTTCGGATTCCAGCAAAGCTTTTGCTGCCATCTCTCACAGCATCCTTCTGGACAACATGTCTGGCATTCAGCTGAATAACCATGACATGCCATGCATTGAGCAAGTGACTCCCAGATTAGGCACAAGGAGATATAATGAATGGGGTGACATCAGGCTGGCAACCTGTCACTAGTGGGGTTCTGCAGGGCTCCATCCTCTGCCCGGTGCTCTTCCACATCTTTGTAAATGACTTGGATGCAGGACTGGAAGGAAAAGTAAGTTTGCTGATGACACTAAATTGGGAGGAGCTGTTGACTCCCTCAGGGGCAGAGAGGCCCTGCAGGGCATCCTTGACAAGTTAAAGGGCTAGGCAATCACCAACCATACGAAGTTTAACAAGGGCAAGAGATGGTTTCTGCACCTGGGACAGGGCAACCGTGGTGGTATGCAGAGACTGGGAAATGAGAGGCTGGAGAGAGCACTGCACAAAGGGACCTGGTGTCCTGGTTAATGGCAAGTTGGATATGAGTCAGCAGCGCCCTGGCAGCCAGGAGGGCCGCCTGTGTCCTGGGTACATCAGGCACAGCATCACCAGCCAGACAAGGGAGGGGATTGTCCCACTCTGCTCCACACCATTGTGGCCTCACCTTGAGTGCATTGTGCAGTTTTGGGAGCCACAATATAAAAGACATTAAGATATTGGAGAGTGTCCAAAGGAGGGCCACAAGGATGATGAAGGCTCTGGAGGAGAAGATGTATGAGAAGGAGCTGAGGTTACTTGGTCTGTTCATCCTGGAGGAGAGGAAAGGAGGATGAGGAGAGACCTCATTGTGGTCTTCAACATCCTCATGAGGAAAAGCAGAGGGGCAGATACCAATCTCTTCACTCTTGTGACCAGTGATAGGACTCAAGGAAATGTCATGAAGCTGAGTCAGGGGAGGTTTAGGTTGGATATCAGGAAAAGGTTCTCCACCCAGAGGGTGATGGAGTACTGGTACAGGCTTCTCAGAGAAGTGGTCACAGCACCAAGCCTGACAGAGTTCAAGAAGTGTTTGGACAATGCTCTAAGGCACATGTGTGATTCTTGGGATATTCTGCACAGGGCCAGGAGTTGGACTTGATGATCCTGATGAGTCTCTTCCAGCTTCACATGGTCTATGATTCTAGTCTACAATTCTATGAGGTCAAAAAGGAAAAATAAAATGAGAGAAAAGCTGTATCAACAGAATAAACAGATGACATAAAGGCTGGTATTTTGAATGTTGCTTGAAACTATTTACAAGTGTTTCATGATAGAAAAACTGTGGGAGTGAAAAAGGGAAGTATCTAAATAAATGTGGGGGGGACATGACACAAAGGCAAGTATTTTAAATTTAAGACATTATATTATATATATAAGTAAGGGTCATGCCCAAATCTCGCGATATTTTCAAGTCAGAATGGGACAGAGCAGCTGTAGACCTGGAGGAGCAGGAACCCTTGTGAGTCAGCTGTAACACTTACATGTCAGGAGAAAATGCATCATTTTTTCCACCCCAGTATGAATCTCAGTGGAAGAATAAGAGAGAAGTAAATGTCTTACACCTTAATGTCTATTAAAAAAAGATAAACCAAGGTATTAAATGGATGACGAGGACTTGCAATATGTGGCCAGATTCTAGGTATGAGGCCTCATAAATAAGTATGATGGGCATCAGGGCTCAGAAACTTTGACTTTCTCAGCCAGCCATACCAGTGGACTTCTTTGGGCCTCCTGCATGGAATTTTCAACATCCTAAATGCAAAAAACATAAGGAAATGGCTATTGACAGCTGTTCCTTCAGAAAGAAAAAACACGATCCATGAGTGAGGCTTTCTGTAGCCCTGCACGTGTGAGCTTCCCTCTGCCAGTAAGGGTCAGGTCCATTGCTTCAGCTTCCCCTCAACCACACAGACTGGGCACAGACTGCCACTTCCATAAAAGAATAGTGAGTCTGCCCTATCAGCTGCCTTTCAGGGGACCTGGGGGGCCAGTGGCACATGACAGTGGCTGCAAAATCTCTGTCACAGCAGAAGAAATTGCACTGCATTGGTAGAATATACAAATGATCAGGGAGCACACTGTGGTTTTTTTGGGCAAGAGTCTTTCAAGCGCTAGGAGAGACAACATTTGGGTTTGTGAGGTTGAACAGCCTCTTGGCTGCAGGCAATTTCTTCTAGAGAGTGGAGTGGGAGAGCACAGATCACTGCTATGAAACGTCTTCTGATAAAAGAATGCTGTTCCAGTGAAATTAGTTCAGACTTCTCAATTTCTCTTTTGGGAAAACAAATCTAAATTTACACTGGAAAGGTGGAGAATCTTTATTTATGGAGATTTTTGTGAACAGATGAGACATATGTCTGTCAGAAGCTACTAACAGACCTGATTTTGCTTTGGGTTGGTCTCACTAGACCACTCAAGGTCCCTTCCTAAATGAAACAAAAATATTGCATACTTCATTTTCACTTAATACTAGGAATTGCATTTCTTTTTTCCCCAACACTTCAAATTGAGTACAAGAACTTTATGATTACAGATTTGTTTTTTTATGATCTGCAGTGGTAGGACTGCAGTTATCTCTGAGAATAGCTGGTGTTGTCCTTGCATCAGCCACAAACACATTTTCTTCACTGAATTCATGCTTAGCAAAACCCTGTGCATTTTAATGAAATTAATTATATTATAGGCATCTCAAATGTGTCCAAGAGTGCAAATAACTCCTAAGTGATTTTGTCATTATTTCTCTGCTATTCTGCTAAGGTCAAGGCAATTTTTTCTGTCCTTTTTCAATAAAAATCAGCATCTCCATTTCAACATCTGGAAAACAAGGTGCTGGAGGACCACATGACCTTGTCTTTCAGGGTATCACCTAAGACACTGATCCTACAGAATTTTCCATCACGCACTTTGAGAACCAACGTACTCTAAAACCAAATGGCAAAGCTCAACCATATACATTCTTCATATTTCAGTACTAGTTAGGTGATAAACAGTAGCTGGGAAAACTCTGAACACTTTCATTACTAACTGAGCATACTCATAGTACTTTAAATGTTAATGGCACTCAATACACCAAAGTATATGAAAGACAAGAAAAACATGGCAACATGAGAATAAGTCTTCATTATTTCAGCATATGGACCTGCACCCCTGAAAAGAGAGAGGAAAAAAGCAAATCAGGTCATACTTAACTCATGCCATCTGCAAGTTCTTGCAGAGGATTTGTGTACAGATAGCCACAAATTCTTAAGATTCAAGATAGGTTATTTAATGTGTGTAAAATAAAAGTCTGATTTTGGTGATCCACTTGAGGACAAAATACACACAAAGATACGATTTACCTGTATTTCTAGATGGGCTAATATCTGTAACACTCCTATTACTAAGGGTTTGTCATCACCATTCAGTCTCTAAGGTAATATAACTGACATAAGAGAAGTGATGCTCAGCAGTTATATGACCTTTGTAGTTTCGAATATCAGAGCATGCCCTGAACTGGATCCTACCACTGTACCATCATACATAAAGAGGAGTGCAAAGAGTAAATGGCTGACCAAAAGTTATGCACTAAATCAAAAGCTGAATAGAATTAAATTTTGCCTGCATGATCTTAGTCCACTGCTCAACCTCTCTACATCTGTAAATGTTTAGGAATCATATGCTGGAAATTGCTTCTCAAGACTTTACCTTCTAGATTAAATATTTATTTTTGCTTGTAACAAAATGGTTACTGTTGCTCTTTCCACTCTGTAAACTATGGACAAACTGATGGCGAGTTACAGTCCAGATATAGCACAGTCAGGTTAAAATATGCCCAGAGCTGAGCAGGATGCAGTTTTGGATGTCTGTTTGACAAGGCTGCTGTCGTTACAGCCAGTTCGTGGGGTCCTCTTTAGCCACCTCTCTCTCAGTTTATCGAAGCTGATGGCATCTCCTCCACCTCTACCTTCAGGCAGTCCTAGTACATGGTGCAGCCCACACAGCCCAGAAATGGGGAGCCTTCTCAGCTCATTATGCTCTTCTAGGACTCTGGAAAAAGACTGGTTTGTTTTCAGGGAACAGCAGCCAAGCTGGACACAGACCTCTCCTCTTATCAGCCTCTCACAAGTCCAAGCTAGATTTATGAAGCCATGTCAAGGGCTAGCTAGTAGCAAAGAAAGCCCTTGGCAGGGCTATTTACTTCAGGACCTTCTAGAAAGCTTGCCAAACTCAGTCACATCCCAAATCTTTCTAAAAAGACACCAAGGAATCAATTCCGTGGCTACATATAGTAACTCCAAAGCAGAAGGGCAGAGAAGACCTGGTTAAACTCTCAGGACTGTAAGAACTTCATGAAAGTAAAGCATAGCATTCACAACACACATATCTGGGACGGATAGGAGCTTTCAGAAGTCTCTGGACATGACTTGTAACCTCTTTCTCAGTTGAGCAGGGCTTACTCAGGCAGATAATTGCTTTCAAATCACTAGGAAGGCTGGTATGAATAGTAACTTTTAGCTCTTGCTGCTACGATCTGCTCACATAACTTTACACTATACTGTGGGACTTCTTACGCCCCAGCACAGTGAGACATGAGCAGTGCCCAGGGAACTACATTTGCTGCACGCCCCCAGAAGAAAATTTCATCCTGCAGGACCCCCGGCTGAGCTCATACCCCAGGGCTGGGAGGAGGATTGGGCGGTTTGCAGAGGGATGTCAGAAATGGTTTGCGTTGGGCTCAGACATGCACAGCTCAGTGCCTGGTGCAGGGACCAAATCGTTATTCTGCATCTACAATGTTTCTCTTACATAGGCTCCGATCAATAGACATTGTTCCCAATATGACCTTCGTGGTGAATACTGCAGCATGGAGAACACATGATAGCTCTTACATCAATTAAAAATGTTTAAATAGCAGCTTTTAGCTGTAGTCATCAGTTTATATCATGGGGTTTTTCCTGAGGCTATTTGTGTTGTTATTTCGTCCAATCTTCCTTATTAGCCACACAGCAACTTCCTACTTAGTGGATGAAGTTTCTCAAAATATCTCCTCTAAGTGATGAAAACAGAGCTGATGGTGTGTTTATCTTCTAGCCTTTTAATGTGATGTGCTCTCTTCTAAACTGAAACAGATTAAATTTTTGCTTCTGTCTCTGGTTATTTTTTGTCTTTTTTACCCTAGTCTCCACTCCTTTTTTTTATCCACAGTTTGACCCATATAGCACGTTGTTTAAAACTGACATCTGACTTGAGTTCTGAAACTGTATTATTCAAGTAACTTTGCTGCTCCCATTAAGTAAAATGATTTAGTTCCAGAGCTCTTGATTAAAGAAAATAAAAAGATGAAATCATTTATCAGTGAGTTAGGATGATGATAAAGGCCATGATACTTAAGAAAGAGAGTTATTAAAATGTCATATACACCCAGCTGTTTATTATTTTGACAGTCTTGCAGCACTCTTCTCTATTTAACACAGAATGATACATTATTTACAAAAATACCTAAACCAGTGACATTAATGAGAGTTCTTGAACACACAAGATGTGCATAAATCAGACTGTTCGTGAACCTGGACAGAAGAACAGGATGTTCATCTTCTACCTTTGCAGAACAAAATCAGCTAGCCTATTGTCTTTGACAGACAGAGGCTTTGCAGTGACCCTGTGACATCAACAACTCCACCCTCTAATCTTCACAATACCTGCTACTGCAGTGTTCTGGAAGGCCCTACCTGATTTTGGCTTCCCTGGGAGTGATGGCAAAGTCTTTCCTTGTCCCACCACTGCTGCAGTGACCAATGCAGTGCAGTGGCCTTGCCTCTTCTCAGAAGGAGGAACCTGTTGCTGACACACATTTTATTTTGAAGCAGAAAACTATTTCTGGATGCCACTGGGCTGAGTCACCAGCCTGAATTCAAATCCTCAACCACAGGATTCAGTTCCTTTTGTTTTATTGCTTCAGTTTTATTTCTTCAGAATAAAAGAAGAAGCTTCTGGGTACACACTGAAACATATTCTCAGTGTCTTTCCCTTCTGTGCTGAGCACAGGCTGGGCAGAAACCTTGTTCTGTGCCTATCTGCTTTCGGAGTTTAGAGGAGACATAATGTCTTTTATTCCTTCATCCCAGGACCACATTTCAACACAAATATCCAATAGTCATAAATAAGGGGGGTTCTTCACCCATCCAAGTTCGATGTTCCTTGCTGACATAAAGCTCACATGACCTACAGGCTGTCACCTCGTTCCCTTGCATGCGGGCCTTGGCAATCACTTGCCAATCAGCAGCTGGAAGCTTTAATTTCATCACTGTGAGGGATTCTCATAGCAGAACTGGACCCTGTGAAGCCATTATTTGAGACCTGATTGTAAAGGACTTTTAAAGAGGTCTGGCTAGCAAGCAAACCTACAGGCCTGCTGGATCACCAATTCCAGTCCCCTACCATCATGGGCAGTCATAGCTCATAATTTTTTTAAATTATCAAAGATCTAAATTTAAATTAGTCTTTGTTGCACAACAGAAATATAGGCATTTGAGCGACCTGAAATTCTTTTCCTTTGGAAGGAGCAGGTTCAGGTTGGAAACAAACCCAACTTTTCTCTAGTTGGGGATCAGAAGGCAAACTTAGTTTTACCTGGTCAATAAATACATTATTTAAGTTGCAACGATTAGGATCAGACATTATTGAATAATGTGCAGTTATTCTATTTAGATTAGGAAAACTTCCTGTTAGTGGCAATAATACTAGAAGAATAGTATAACTTTTCTGTTGATCAGTATGTGTGCAGAAGTCATTTTTTCCTTACACCTTTCTCACAGCAGCTGAGCTGCTGCATAGCGGGAAGGACAATTCCCTGGGCTGAGAGGGCAGCAGCATATGAGAATGTAACGTGCAGCACAGTGCAGTAGTTACACACCCATGTGTGAGAAAAGTGTTCTCTAGTTCCAGCCCTCTGCTCCCTGGGTTGATTCTGCGCCTTATATTGGGCAGTCATTTGCTTTAATCTTTGTTTGAGTTATTGAAATAAGGCTTACAAAGAGAACACCCACAAATTCTGAAGGATAGGCACCATTTTTCTTCTGTGTTCATATTCAGCAGAAAACTACAATTTTACCACTAAAATTTTTATTCCAAGACTCTATTTCAACCAGCATTTCACCCAACTGTCCAGAGATGCCATAATTATTCTTATCTTGTTTCTATTTTTTTTAAATTTAGTTCAACAAACTGATGAATAACCTGGGATTGACTGACCTCTAATGGTTAAATTAAGATCTTCCACCTTTGTTTAAATGGCAGTGAAATGAGAAAGTATACTCTGGATCTGCAGACTTTTGGAGCCAAAACACTCCATCTTCAAAAATATGAGTCCTGCTTTTAATGGTAGATAATAATTTACTATTTTTACTAGGACAAGTAATATTTTTTTGGCTTATGTGAGTAAATTATCAGTCACTTTCCCATTCCATGTAATTAGAATAGGGAAGGGAACACAAGAAGTTAGTTTAAAACCCACTAACCAACACAAGTGCTTGGTTAGTGGGTTTTAAACAGCTCTGCATGCTCTGCTAATGCAAAGGCATCAGTCCCCTCACAATTTTAAACTGTTTACCTATGGACAAGTTAAGTTTACTTATAAGCACATTACCTGGACCATTTCACAAAAACTTATGGAAAAAAATGTGGAAAATCAGGACTGGAAGATGTGAGTAGGATTTATGAGCAGGATTTATGAGGACTCTGGCTTATTCTGACCTCTGGTGATCAAAGATGTAAAACTAAACCCCAGGAGTTCAGTACTGTGCCTTGTCATACCCTGTCTCCTGCCATCCCCTGGCTGCAGGCAAAGGAGGAGGCTAGAGGGAGAATGGAGGCATTTTAACCTGCTTGGATTAAAAAAGATTAAAAATAAGTCTTGATAACATTATAGTATCTACCTAGCTGTGAGTTTTTGAGGCAAGGGGCCTTTTCCCCATCAAGGGCAAGCAAAGGGCAATTCTGCCCCTGTATACCACTTCCACCCTCTGCTAAAAAGCAGCCCACCATTCATCTGCTGTCTAATGCCCCTTAGCCCAAAGAATCAGAAGCTATAATTTCTGTTTATGGTCATGGCTCATAAGATATTATCCCGTTGCCAAGGAAGCAGGCAGAAAAGATAATAAAATAGATGGACAAATGTTATTGAAAGTGGCATAACAAACTATGCACCATAGCTGGATGCTGTCTGATGTGCACCATAATTCTTCAAGAAAAGCATTGTGTTTCCTCTTGAAAGGTTAACTGCATAATCAGAATGAGTCAATCAATCACAGATTATCCTCAACTACCAATATGCTGCTACTGCTTTTATGACAAAGTCCTTCAAAATATTAACAATGTTCTCTTTTTCCATGTTTTCTATGTAATATATGGGTGCATCCTTTCTATGTGATATACTAAGCATGATGCCATATGGTATGGGATATCCCTTTAGTCAGTGTCCACTACCAACTCCTTGCACAACCCCAGACTCCTCTCTGGTGGGATGGGTTAGAGATAGAGTGGCAAAAACTGTGATCATATATATTAAAATATATATGGTCTTGCTTTTATCAAACTATCATTTATTGTACTTTCAAGTTATTAGTTATTTTTTTTATGACTGCTCTCTAGAACCAGCAATACGTTGTTATCCTTGTGGTTCTGGAGATCTTGTGTAACCTCATGGAAAGGAGGGGAGTGACACATTACAGGTTTCGAATTTCATCTATGTCTGAGGATAAAATTTTCACAGAAGAGTGATTTCACACAGCTGTGTTTACTCACGTCAGATCCCACAGGTAAACTAATACTTGTTTATTAGCAAGGGCCCTCAAGGCTGTTCATTGAACTATAATTTCCTTGTGGACATATGGTGATGGTCTTACAGAAGCTGTAGAAATATACAGCACAGACTCCTGCAACTAAGAATTTCCTTAGGATTTTTTTAGTCAACAAAAGGTGTTTTTAGGATGTAGGTTTCTTACTTGCTTGAGATACCTGCTTTAGGATGCATGGTCCATGTGAGCTCCTCCTCTGAGGAGGGCAGTTCTGCTCTGTAAATGTCAATTTTTAGCCTCCAAAATTTGGGGGGCTTGGGGGACCAGCCATACATGCTGTGAGCACTGAACTTTTGCTACATCCACAATGGTGTGTGATATTGACAATAGTGAAATAGGCCAGGTTCACATGCCGTGTAGGGAAAACCTGACTGTCATTTTGGTGTTTGTGATGGCTGGAGTAGAGTTAACTTTATTTACAGTAGCTAGTATAGGGCTATGTTTTGGATTTGGGATGAAAAGCAGGTTGATAATATGGAAATGTTTTTGTTACTGCTGAGCAGTGCTTGTGCAGCATCAAGGCCTTTTATGCTTCTCATACCAGCCCACCAGTGAGGACACCTACCACAGGGAGTGACATCAGCTCAGCCAATAGTCAAGGTCTCTGAAGACCGAGGAGAGAGAGGTCACCCTTGCTGGCAAGACAGTGTAGCTGATTTTCATTACTTGTCATCAGCAGGGTGGAAGTTCATCTGTGATTTTTAAAACTCCTTTTTGAAATGCTGAAAAGAAAGAGCTTCTCCTGGGGTTGCCCATTTCAGTGCTTCATTGTTTTAGTATCAACAATTTTCTTTATATGGTATTGTCAATGGGATATGACCAGAGTCACAGAAGTAAAGCTTATGGAGGCGTCAGCTGCCACCTATGCTTTGTTTCTCTCTTCTTTTAGTTACCATTCCAGGAATGCTGTCCTGGATGGAGCAAAATGATAAGCTGATCATAAAATATGCACCAGCATGAGTTTGCAAGAACAGCAAAACCCACTGCACTTCCTCATTCTGCTCTTTCCTTCTCAGTTTGGTCTCAGTCTTCTTCATGAGGAAAAGCAAAAGATCAGCACCTGAAGAACAGCACCAGTACCAAAGTACATTAACAATGTTTTTCTATAGCTCTTTGTACCGTTTTAATACTTCTAAACAGTGACCTACTCTGGTTACCTCTAATCATGGTATCTTCACTAAGCCTCTGCATATTAGACACTGCATATTGCAGACTATCCATGGTTATTGATTTGAAAGCAGAGTCTGAAGAATTGATCTCGTGTTCCAGTGAGAATTCACTTTGTGCTCCTTGCTTTCAAACAAACATGTACCTGAAGTGATACTGGTTAAGTCAAAGAGTAGATTCATTACATCAGTCAAACAAACAAAGAAATTGGGCCAGGTAGTCTTGTCTACCATAGTTCAGTCATGTGTTACTGCCTGTATCACCAAGAACAAAATGTTTGGGATTTTTTGCTTATGATTCTCGGATTTTTAATGCATAGGTTCATTTCTAAAAAGTTACTTCTTTTACTGCCCACAGTGCTGAGTTTATTTCCCAGGAAAGAGAGCAGTAACCCTAAAAAGAACTCCTTCAGGGTTTTTTATGTGAAGCTGGAATGCTTATTTATCATATTTCTGCTTTGCAGTGTGTCTTAGATGCATTTTCAGTCAAAATACAAAAGCTCCTCTATTACCAGATTTGTACCATTAGTCCTGCTGTTTTTTCATTGGTTTGCTATCAGATTACATACTGATTTCACAGTTTGTTTCATTCACCTTTAAAGTCCTTAGCCATGCCTGCAGAGCTGTCTCCACTAACCTGCTCTTCGGTTATGTTCCTGAGGGTGGTGCATTAAGGTCTGAAACAGCAGGGTGGTGTGTTTGTTTGCCTCAGTAATTAGCTCAGGTCAGCTGGAGACAGGGGCATGTGGCAACCCTGCACTGTGAATTAAGTTATGAAATTCACTCCTCAGTCTGTATCTTGGCACTTAAGAGAAAAGTAAAGATATACTGACTCCCCGAAGAATAAGCACTGATAATTTCATTTTGTAGTTATTGGTTCAGCACTCTGAGACCAGACTGTGAAGGATACTACACAATATAAATAGCTGGAGTACCTTCCTTCAAGCATTGTCTGGTCTTATTTAAAATATTTTGAATTATAAAATTTGCACTGCTTCCTTTGGGAAGCTGCATCATAGTCAAATGTATCTCTGTGCCAGGAGTATCTGAGGTAGTCAGGCACATTTTCACATGTGAACTTTGCCCTGTAGCTCCAGCAATTTGTCACTAACCTTGCAGTTTATGACCTACAAATATACACTTCAGAGATGCAGCACAACAAGGGGTGAAAAAAAAAGTTGGTGAAAAACCGATGGGAGCATCACGTACAGCTTACAGATGACAGCAAGAGAAGTGGCTTTCCCTGGGTGACTACAGTGGTGGTGGTGATGTAGAGCACTTCCACAGAGGATGAAATCAAGTCTATGAAGTGCAATGCTGTAAAAATAGATCTTTCTAAATTAATCCCTGAAGCCCCCTAATCCCTGTTGCTCTTTCCATTACTTTCAGGGTACTTACATCTTTCTTCTACTTAAGTGGTTAGGACTATAAGCAGCTTTTAAGGGCAATCTCAAGAGGGGAGAGTGGAAGGAGTTCTTTCCCTGCTGACTTACACAATTATTCCAGACCACAGTCTTAAATTCCATTTGCTCTTCTTTAAGCAGCAAAACATTTTTGGCTTGAGGATCATCTGTGTAAAAAACAAAGGGGAATTTACAAACAAAACATCACCAAATAATTTTATTCCAAATATTGCTAAATCAGGGTCACACAGTTATTAAGAAATGGTGGGACAAGTCTGTTTTTTCCTTTTGTCAAGTAGGATATGTGCCTTCCACTATTTAACCATGGGGTCCTTACTATGTCTTGCCAAAACTGCAATGTAAGAGCAATAGTTACTGTTATTGACAATAATTGTTTCATGCTCTTTAAAAAACTCAGTGAAAAGTAATACATGGAAGCAGAAAAGAGCTGCTATTTCAGCCAGTTTCTTTTTGGGACCACTCTTGGATTTTGGTATAGCATCTCTAAATCAAGTGTGAGCCTTATCTGAGTGTGCGTCGTGGACAAATAAAGCAGTTTATATATTAACAAAGAAATATAACTTAAAACATCGTTCCTTTGCTTGTGTTTATATAATTATTTTATAAACACACAGAAAGAAAAGATTATTACTAATCTTTATGAAAGAAATTATGTTTTTAGTTGGAAAGAAGCATTTCAGTAAGTAGTCTGGAGACAGGCAAACTATAGCTCCTTAACTAAGTACCACTATTTCTTTCTGTTCATCACAGTTTGCATATAATTCTTCTCTGTAGCCCCCTCCAAAATGTTTTTAGCATTTTGCTTCAGTAATAATAATTATTTCGATGATTTGGAAGTGGAACAAGAACATGAAGATGAATCAGTGCATTTTCCCTGTAATTCACCACAAGACTCCTTTGGGAGCAGGATTTTGGTGGAACAGCTTTCTATCAAAATCATTGTAATGAGCTTTAATATTTAAATCCTGTTGCAGGCCCTCTGAATGAACAGTTATGAGTTGAGATCTTTTGCTCATTATTTTATGCAGCCTTTTCCTCTTTCCCCTTCCTCCTTGTCCTCTTCCTGTTACTGTTTGTTTATTAGGCTGTGCAAGTGTTGCCTGGCCGGGGTAGCAAGCTGAAATGAGACAGGTGCATTGATGAACTTGACCACATTAGCAAGAAATAAAAGGTGTGGACAAGTTAAATCATTGTAATGAGACCAAGTGAAGGGGCCTGTGAGCTACAGATCAGTGGAAGCAATGTGGGATCACATTGGGAAGAGATCAATACATGTTTCTCTGCTCTTCTCCTTATTCTAGTCACCTATCTTTGCTACTGACCAGAACAGGATGCTGGAGTAGCTGGGACCTGTACATGTCTAATGTTCTGCTGCTATGACTAGACAGAGCAATGGAGTGCTTAAGGGGCAGCAAGTATCTCTTGGTGTGGTTTAACCCACTTCCTAAACCTACTTATTTCAACACCATTAGCTTTTGGTTTTAAAGCAGCCCAGACACTTTCAGTGTCCATGTAAAAAATCTTCAGCTGTTGAAAAAGTGTCTGTGACTCATCCAAATCTGCAAAGACAATCTCTTTCTGTAAGGAATCATCAAGAAAGGAAAAGCAGCATCCTAGGAAATTTCTCCATGTTCTCTTTGAACTTGATCAGTAATTGCTCAAATATCAAGAATTCAGTCTTCAGTTTAGGCTTTATAAATTGATAAAATAATTAGTTATTTGGCAATGCTCACACATTTATCAGCATACCCTGAGATGTTCTTTTGCGTTGGTTGCTCTTCCATGTCCCCAGCTGTAAAATGCAGAGATTGGTGAATTGATTGGTGAATCAGATGTTCCCAGCCTGGGGGCTATTGTTGTACTTATTACAGTGCATTATTTAAATCAATATTTGGATAATATAAAGAGTAAATGGGTACTATGGGAAATACAGTCTCAGACATATAGAACATATATCAATCAATGAAACATCTATTCCACTATTGAACATTATGTGTTTGACATACCTGCAGTTCCACAGAAAGACTGGTGCAGCATTTGGCAAGATCAGTCACTGGAAAATGGGTAAAAAAGCCCCTGTGAATCAGTTAGTTACAATATGTGTTCTGAAACAGTTACCGTTTTTCTAAATTCCAAGCAGCCAGCTGGTGTTGAATTGCAATAGATTGATAATTGTTAAACTGTCAAGAGCTTTCAGAGATCAATAACTAATTTTGATAAATTTTGGTGAAATAATAAAATACTTAAAGGATCAGGCTTTTTCATTAGGGAGCTTATAAGATAGTGCCAATAACAGAAATCTAAGGAAGACAAGTCTTAGACAGAAAGGTAATTCATGAACAGCTCGTGCTGGATAGATTTCTTGTTGGGTGGTAGCGTGCAGGATGAGATTAGTTTGTCATTTACACATGCTATTTGTGAGATACAAAAAGTCTGCAGGGAGTGGACAGTTATTGTATGGATGTCCAAAGTCATGGTCCCATGAGCTTCTGAATATGGTAGCCAGTGAGCATGTGCCATGTGATATAAACATTAGGGATCATTGTGACTTCAGCTGTGCCTGGAAAATGCTATGGATGAAGAGTAGCTCTCTCAGTTTGTTGGGAAGATCTTTGTTTGGAAAGCCAGGCCCCGAGAGTGTTTTTGAATAACACCCCTGGAAGTTTGTGGCTCTGGTTTTTGCTCCAGCGTGGGATGGCTGCCGCTGCTGCTGCCAAGGCCTGTCATAGTGTGAGGCCTCGCTCCCAGGAGAATACTGGCCCAAGCTCCACCACCAGGGAGAGAAGGAGCTGCTTAATTTTCCTTGGAGCCTTCTCTCCCCTCAGCATCCCCCCCTTCTCGGTCAGCTGTGGGGAAGGTGGCTGATGGCAGGTGTTACCTGCCTCCTACCCCTCACAGGCTCCGTGCCTGAAAAGCCACCAACCCGCTGCCTGTCATGGGCAAGTCAGGTGGCAACTGGCATTTCCAAAACCCTGGATTATTTTATCCCATAAAATAAATATGTTTTTAAAAAATATTTTACTCCAGAGCATAAAATTCATTTCAGAAGCACAAGAGCTTTGCAGTAGTAGCACATGTCCACAGTGTGGTGCCAGTGTAATGAGGAGCTGGGCCTCCTGGAGACAACCGAGGCAGTTTCTGAGGAAACACAGTATTTCTTGCTTTGTTGTGGGATTGGTTTGGTTTGGTTTGGGTTTGGTTTGGTTTTGAGTTTTTTTAATGGGTTTTGGTTTTTTTGTTTTGGTTTGCTTTGGCTTTTGTTTTTGTTTTTTTTTCTTTTAAGCACTGAGACAAACACAAGTCTTCTTCATATTGTCCAAATACTGACACAGATCAAGGTGTTCTTTCAGGCTACTTATCTCTGTTCTCCCAGCATTATTTAGGTGCTAAACACCGTAGTCCTACCAAACCAGTGTGACTCAACCACGTCATCTCAGTAGCAGTCCTATAGCAGGGTCAGCATCCATGCAAAGGTTGAGTCCAAGAGACATCCACGATGATGGATACATGGGCCTTCCCCAGCACCACCACCACTGCTCGGGACTCCTGCTCCTACCAGCGACTGCAGGAGACTCAGAGAGAATGCAGTGCAAGTTTTCAGACTCTTCCTGCTGGCAAAATGGGGTTTTAAATACCTTCACCACAAGATTCATGTTTCTGTGGAAAACTACAGTTTTGACTGAAAACAAAGTCTATTTGTTTTCATTTATATGGACCCTGTGGGGTGGACAGGCAGGTTATCTAAACTCAGATAAAACTCAGCTCGATTCCTAAACTCATGTTTGAGGAACATCCTACCTGTTACCTAAGGACACTTCAGCCTCAGATCTAAAGGAGAAAGCAGGTGACAAGGTGCCTGTGCATCCCAGAACCTCTTAATTTTTTGCTAAAGAAAATTGTCTTACTGGTACAGAAAACCCTCTGCAGAGCCAAAATCATGACAATGGATTCCAGATGGACTGACACATCCAACTGAAGTATTCTGCAAGAAATTGGCAGCTGTGTTGAGGACTAGAACAAACTATGAATAAATTAATTACTGGTATTTCTAGTTCAATATGTCTTCAAATCTGAATGAGTGTTTCTGGAGTCTCCTTGACAGTGAGTTACACAGACAAAGTGAACTAAACCCTTGACAGTGAGTTTAAAAGACATAGAGGACAGAATGCCAGCTTGCTTTTCCAGACCTAATATAACATTGCGAAGACAGTATCTTAATGATAATGAATGTTATTTGTCTTTAGGAGCTTATTGCCTTTGTAACCACCAGAGGCTGACTTACACTTCTGTCTCCCAGACATTCACTGTTAATCATTGCCTACACGAGAGACTGTAACAGTTGTAGTGGGGGTGTTCCTACCCAAGGGTTACACAGCTTTGGGTCAGCACCAGTACAAACCATAATGCTCCCCACCTCACACACAAATGCACACTCGAAAAGTTTGTTTGTTTTTACTGCACTTGTCAGTTGCACTATACTTTTTCTGCTTGGCCCCAAAATATCTAGTGCCTGGCATTTCTTTATTAAATATAATGTAAGAGTCTATAAAATTCTTATGATTTTTAACACATGTAACCCAGAAGGCTAGTAATCCCTCAGTACATTGTGAAGAATGAATGCTTTGTGACATAGATGAAAGCACATTTCTGAATCAAAGACCGGTTCATAAAAATTAAAAATTGGAAGGTAATGAGGAATTCATGCAAGCTGTAGCATAATAAAGAATGTCCACATCCTCGCTTGGGAACATCTACTGTATGGCTATTTATATTTTTTGTTACTGGGGTAGCTGCATGAAAGTTTTCTGTAAGTTTAATAAATGTCTGAATATTTAAAGTCTGACAGAAATGATTTTGCGTCATTCACAACTCAGCTCTGACAATACATTTTAGATCTAGGCCCTGAAATATGTGAAGAATATAGGTAGAATATTGCAACATTATGTAAGTTTTTAAGGCACATGGCAAACACCAAAATGTGCATGTAGCCTTAATAAAAGGTGTGGATGGATGTTGAAAATTAATAATTTACCAATAAAATGGTGTGTATAATATGGAGGAATTTCAGTGCAGAAACAACTTTTCAGAAATAAGAACAGAAATGTTTGTAGGAGAACTCTGGTAGAAATTAAAATTCTGTTTGGAAATAAAAGCCAAAAGCTGTAAGCATATCAGACACAGGACTCAAATTAATGTTTTTGACAATTTAAAGAGATCTCATTAATAGCCAATCTAAATTGTAATTTTTCTTCATCTGAAAACACTTTGAATCCTCTTCCAGGGCTGCTGGGGAAAGTGTCTTGCACTGTTGTGGAAACCAAGCAGGGATATTTTTGTTCTCTGCTTATTGGAAATGTGAAGCCATTTCTCAGAGCCATTCTCAGAGCATATTAGATGCTCATGTGAGCTTTATGGTGTGGTTCCAAAGCACATAGCAATCCCCCAAGGTAACTAGCAGGGATGATTAGGAAACAGCTGAAGTATTGCCAGCTGCACCACTTTACCACTACATTTTTAACATGGAGTGTGTTGTTGCCATCAATGGCTGATTTTCTTTGACAGATGTTCAGGACCTATGATTTCAAGCACCTTGATTTTCCTTTCTTAAATAAAGAGTCAAGCTCTTATGATGAAAATCCTGTCTCACAACTAAATAGTTCACACAGCTGAATAGAACATGAGACTCATTTCCAAAACCAGAATTTTCATGTTTTCTCTTAGAAGGTGTAGGAAAGGAAACATATAGTTTGAAAGGGAAGAGGAAAAAAAATTCAGTTGAATGCTAGCGTAAGAGTGTTTTTGGAGGAAGGTTCATCTCATCACCATATTGCAAAATGATTATTTTTCAAGTTGCACATGGTAGAAGGGATGATGTGGTCTCTAAAGTTAAGGTTTTATTTCATTTCAATGAAATAAAAGCATTAAAATATCCTAATTAAGCTCTTTTTTTAAAATCTAAAAATCTTGTCTTCCTGGACTGGGTGGCAATTACAAACATGAGACAGATATAGGTTATTTTATACCTGTGAATTAGCATATCCACATTTTTCTGTTTTGGCCATATGCCAAAACATGGATTTGTGTCATACTAGTATGGCATGACATACTAGTCATGCCATAACTAGGATTTGTGTCTTGCTTACAGAATTGTCTGCATAATGGTGAAAGCTAGTGATCTTTTTTAAATCATGCAGCACAGATAAGTTTTCCCATAATAGACTTCGCAGGAAACACCACTTTGCTATTGTGTTTTCAAACTATCAAGAATTTTCATGCTACTTGAAAAATTACAATAAATTGAACTGATATGGGTGATATTAAATCCATTTATTAACTGATGGTACATTTTGTTGAAAAGTTTTACATTCTCATTTTTGTTGTAGACTGGGTGATGAGGAGCAGAGAACATTTTCTTTACAGTTGGAAGGTTTATAATATTCTATTTGATATGTTTTGTTATTTGTGGGTCACTTCTACAAAGTGTGATAATCACTGCAGTTCTGCTCACACTGGAGTCCATTTAGCTTTACTCTATTGATATGCTTCACATGTCTCTGTATACACACCTACATCCTGCACTCACACCACACACACGTGTGCCCAAGAACACACCAGAGAGTGAAAACCACTGCTACACCTTTTAATTCTGCCGCTGAACAACATCTGGAAGTTCTGCTGTAAACGTTCAGGGACACTCCAGTCCACAGTCACACCAACAGGCAAGTGGATCAGGAAGACAGCAGTCAGCTAAGAGAGCATCCACAGCCTGATTTCAGAGGCCATGAATAAAATCAGAGTCACGATGACTCATAAGCTGTAGGAAAGGACATTATGTGCTGCATGCTGGAAGGTGCAGAGATGCCTTGGTCTTACTTTTGCAAAACATGAAAACTGTCCTCCAGAGTTGCCAAATGCTGTCCTAAATGTGTCAGCACTGCTGCACCTCACAAGAAACTCTTTTACATTGGTCAAAAGAAATGCACATGAAAATGGAGAATGTTTTTCTTCTCCACCAGGGAAAAAAATCGAAAGTAGACTTGCTTACTTGACAGGTGGGATATGTAAATAATTTGGGGTTTAAGAGAGAGCAACTTTTGCAAAGAAAATGAGAAGTTTTCTGAGAACTCTAAGTAAAAGCTGTTTACTGAGAGTCTTAGAAAGCAAATTATTTGTAGGTTAGAAAGTCTAAAGCACAAGATTGGCTACTGGTGATAATGACTCTATTCTGTGATGTGAGACCATTGCCCAGATCCCAGGTGTGGGTACTTAACCTGGATGTGTCCTAATGGCTCTCTAGGGAAATGAGCATCACCCTTTCTCACTCCCTCACATTTCTTTTAGAAACTGATGAAAAAGAAAATCTGGTTGTATAAGAAATTGGAATGATCAGACCAAGAGAAGATGCTGTGGGTTTGTTGTACCAGTATTTACAGGTAGATCTGAAAACATCATCCATGCCAAACTTTTTAAGTAGTCTGCACAGTGAACAGCATTACATAGTTCTGTACCAAAAAAAAAAATGTTCCTTGGAGAGAGAACTTTGAATTTATCCAGACATGATAGAGCAGTAATCTGTCTACAAATTCAAGTCCTATTTCTGTTTGAATGCCAGATGGACTAACTTGAACAGCTGCAGGAATGTTCTACTTATAGATGAGATTGTTGATCCACAGGTATATAAGTGCAACTCAGACAACTGATGAATAGGTTGAACTGGAGTTAAAAAATCCTTACACAGTCAAAATAGAATTTACAAATTCTTGTAGCAAGTGAGGACTTCAGGACAGAAGACTGGTTACTGTAATAAATGATAAAATGATTATTCTACTGCCAGTCATTCAGTGGGACTAAATATATAGCTTTTATTTCTGTGAAAAGTACTACTAATGCACTTTTCTTGCTCCTTTCTAACATTCCCACTGACTAGAATAGACATAAATGCAGTCCTAAGCTGTAACTCTCCTGGAGCCTCAAACAGCAAATTTAACTCTTCCATTCTCCTTCATGGGAAAGAGGAAAGGTGCATGGCCTTTCCTTGAAACAGCTGATGATTTGCAGAGGTATCTTCAAGAGAGTATAAAAGAAAACCAACCCAGATGCCATATGTCTGTTTGCTTCTGCTTCGGATTGGAAAACTGACTTAATAGACTGTAAATTTATTTGTTGTGTGGGTTTTTTTTTTCCCAAGGCAATAGAAATCAGTTTGTTTACAGAACAGATTAGCTGTCTGCTGAGAACCATACTTATAGGTCAGAGATGAACTGTCCCTGGGGTGAAGAGTAGAGGGAGAGCTAATGGTAAGAGTTTGAAAAGTTCATGTTTGTGCTGCAGTCTTCTTCCTATTACCAGTCATGACCTGAGAAATCAGGGATAGTCAGCTAATCTAATACTTACCATAAAAGACAAATTCAGCTAAAAAACCCAACCAAAACCAATAAACATAGTAGTGAGCTAAAAAGAGCAGGGCTTTTAGGTTTTCTTAGATCTTCCGCTTCAAAAGCAGATTAATTCCTCTTGAAGTCTCATACTGATTTGGATGGTTTCCCTCAAGGCTCTCCACTCATGTAAGGGCCCTGAAAAGAATGATATCTCATAGCCCAAAGGCTGCTTCTGTTAACCAGGGACCATGTAAGCTTCACTTACCTCTGCAGTGAGCCACCAGCCACACAACCTGCTGTTGCAAAGCACTGGCACATGGGATTTTTACCCCCCTCTTTCACATCTGTGCAGATCTCCAGCCCTTAAGCATTTGATTACTCACAGTTGGTGTGCCAATAGTCAACAGAACAGGTAATGCTTAGATCTTCACTGCTTCCCAGTGACTTGCTTCATGACACCTGTATCCTGAGTCATTTGCTGCTGAGTGCTGTCCCTGTTTTGCAGAAAAGACCCAGTTTTACTGAGGAAAACCCCAAGAGGACATACCCATCTTGTTCCCACTAGCCCCTGCCTCAAATGTTTTGGGACTGTGGGACTGCACCAGGACCCAGCATCATAGCTGGCAGTAGAAGGCAGAAGATAGTCTCAGACTGGGTCTAGGACTGGCAGGTGCATCCCCAGACTCAGATCCTCCAGAGGCAGCAGATCAGCCCCTACCAATCCAGTTGCACATCACTGCCCACCAGGGAGTCCTCAGCTCAGTGCTGTACAGCACCAAGAAATTGCACTGGTTTCTGTAACACGACCTTGAAACACACATAACAGACTACTCATATCTACTTCACCCCAATATTTGGCACACCTGGCACAGGGGAAATCAATGCCCTTTCAAGGCTGCATCCTTCTACTGCTGCCCTTCCCTTTGCCTGTACTGCTGTGGCAAAAAGTGGCCCTCCTTCCCTTCCTTTGGCTTTCCATTTCCATGTCACTAATTGCAGAAGGTGGGAGACAACCTGACCATTGAGCTTTTCTTTCCTCCTGCACTACCTTTCTTACAGAAGGGGATGGATCTCGGAATCAAACACTTAGCTATTAAATATTTAAATATTTTTAAGTCTCAAGGTTGTATGTACACTAAGTATTGCAGTTTTCCCACATGCACAAGTATCTATCTCTGAGCCTTCGCAGGTGTCTGAGACTTGTCAGATGTGACAAAACCGATGGGTCCTGGTTTGTATTGGTTTGTATTTGTATTGTTTACTCTACACTGTAAACAACACAAGGAGTATCTATTTATTCTTGTTAACAAAAGCAGCATGAGAGCATAGATGTCTCCAAATTCAAGGTTTTACAGTGTTTTTGTACCAGCAGTGAAGTGACTTGCAGCCTGTTTCCCACTTAGATCCCTTCCAGGCAGATATCTGTAGGCTGTAAATATCTACTGTACCCCATGACTGACATATTTTAACTAAGAGATATTAATTCTTAATAGAAAAACTCCCTAAAAGTTCACACACATTCCTTTCCCAGTTTTTGACACGTGCCATAAAGTGCTTGCCTCATTCTTTATTTTGTCTTACCTTGGTCAAGTCATAAAATAGACAGAGTGTTCTTTTAAAAAATGGGAAATCATTTGGGGTCATCTAAAAATTTCTACTGGCTTTCAACTCTTGAGCACTTGTTTATCATTTGCCATTTATATCTTCTTTTTGTGCATGCATTTGTATTTCTAGCTATAAATTTCCTTACAACAGGGAGTAGAGGGGAGTTCTGTGGTGGATTATGACTTGCTTTCAAGGCATTTGTAATTTGTCAAACAGTGCTGGTCCAACTGGGACTACCAGATTACTATTTCTAAAGGAAACTCACTTTTGAAAATGTAAGGTAGAGAAAATCTACCCTTAAATTTATACATACAAAAACTGATTAAATTCAGCAATCCAGTTTTACATCTTAAACTAAAGAAAAAAATTAAAGGAAAGAGACTACTTACTTTAATGATATTGCAAAAATATAGTATGAATGGGAGTCATAATTTGGCCTAGAGGCAGTAGGACTGAGAGGTTTTAGAAAAACTATATTAAAATACCCTTTTCTTTCTAACTGATCTCCACTGAAAAGGTTATAAAAGAGCCCCATCCAGAGGGTAACAGGCCCTATGCCTTCCACTGGCAGATCCTCATAATATTCTCTGAGATTAGAGGAACACATAGCAACTGAAAAACTCCTGACACTTTGGAGTGTGATGTTTTTTGCATTGTTTGCTAACAACGAAAAATTACATAGTTCAGAGTCTGAAAGGTACATAAGCCTCTTCTATAGTCCTTGAAGAGGAAAATATGTTACTTTAATCTCTCTTGTCTTGCATGTTCAGGATTAGGCTTTCAAAGCTGTCTCTTCACCTAAGGCATATTGCAGTGAGCTACATGCAATGAGCTATGCTATGGCTGCTATCAAAGTTATGCAGCACTCCATCTCTTTTGTCAATTTAAAAGAAATACCTAGGAATAAGGGTTTGACTGTAATCCAGCAGACTTTTAACAGAATTGCCTTTAGTGTACTCATTAGAGGAAATTTCCAAAGCAACCAAGAAAATTTATGAAGTAGGAATCTCCAAATACGTAGTCCCAGTTTTCCCAAGAGCCTGAAGATTAAATGTCATCAATTTGAAAAGAGATACTCTAAATATTTTGCTGTAGTGTAATAATAGTAATACTGATACTACAACTAATAAAAACTATTATTGTTGTTGTTGTTATACTGCAAAGAAGTATTACAATGGCAGGAAAATCCACTCAGAAGTCATATGATATGCATTAGCAAGCACTTGATGATTCTCAAACTTGGTCCATGCACAGAGGTTATTAAGGAAAAGGAGGATGCAGGACTAGATTCACGGAAGAGTTACTGCAGCTTTGGCAGGCTAATACTGTTTCTTCTCACTTTCTCAGAGAATCAGCAGCATTCCCAGGGCAACCCAGTATTGAAAGAAGACAGGAATAGCCTGTCAGAGTCCAATACTCCCTGACTGGATTCTTTTAGATCTTCCACACATGGAAGGTGAAATGTTCAATGTCAAATGTACTTATTTAAAAATGGTTTATGTTATGGGGGTTTCTGATTTAGAGGAGTAATAGAAAATATATTGAAATCACAAAACTGCTCTAAGTTAGACTTAGCAAAACATCCATTGCACCTGCAATAAACAGTTTAATTGTGTGATTCCCATTATCCATCTCTATAATATACTCATTCTCATGACACTGGGCATCCCCAGTTGTTGGAAAGGAATTTATGGGCTGAAAACTGCTCAAGTCTGTTCTCTTCAAAACACTTTTACCAGTTGTCATGGTTTTATACTCTGTGTCAGGCTGAGCCACATAATCACTCCCCCATGTTTTTCTGGCTAACTCAGGGAGACATTTACACTCTTCTAATGAATTTGGGGAGAAACATTTACACAACCATTTGAGCCATTCAATTTTTCATAGCTGTTTATGTAAAACAAAGGTCATCCTCATTTGCCAAGGAGTCCTGTTGTAAAGAAGTTTTCTTTGCAACAGCTGTGGTCAGTCACATCCTACATTATTCCTTGAGCTTCATGATTACATTACCCTTGACCATTTCCTATGAGGCTTCTTCCCTTGTACGGATTTATTGGTCAGTCACATGGCCCAAAATCTTCCTGCCCCATCTCTTCCTTATCCCCAGATTCTTCCCTTTTCAGTAATTTTAATTCTGCAGTTGATGTAATTAAAAGACTGCTTGCTAACATTTCCAGTTTGATTATACAACAAAGGAAGACCAACGTTTGGAGCTATAGGACCAAAATGGTTCCAACTTTCAGCAAAATTAGAACATATATAGCCAAAATCAAAATTTGGCTTGTGTCTCAGCTGGATTGAGCTAAATTTGACACAGAACAGCTTCAGGTTACTGGAAAGGCTGATGACAATGCATCTTTGTGACTTCTGAAGTCTAAAATTGTTTTAATCCTATTTTTGCTTAAGATTGGGTATGGAGCATCTGTTGCTGTTTCGACATTAGTTATGCTTTCATTACCCTTAATATTCAGTGAGCCAGCACAAAATTCAGATACTGTTCAAAAGTCTTTTATACTTCATTTCAAATATTTCAGATTCCAGGTACCCAGCTCAGTGGGATATGATGTCCAGGCCCTGAGGGGACACCTGTCAACTTGCTACAGCTTCATGTGCATTGAATGCTCTGTTGTGCTTTTTCCTCCTACATCTTCACAAGGCCAATTTGTAGTGAATTACTATAATGCTAATTCGCTGTGAGGTCTTATGGAAGGGAAAGGTGATTTTTATTTACAAAATCTCTACGCTGATTTTTACTCATTCACATGTTCACACACATATGCTCAGCAGCACTAAGACATGTATGTCAGGACTTGCAGGGAAGAATTGATGCCGGTTTGCCTTCGTGGCCTTTGGAAGTGGGTGTTGTTTGAGATCTTTTGCCTCAGTATGTCAACTGAGCCCTCATAATTCTTGCTTTACTTATCTGGTTATTTTATGCCTCCAGTCCTGTTCTTCATCTTCCTGTTACCTTATCTTTAGGTCAGTTTGTTCCTCCTCTTGCTTTGAATGAAATCACACACACAGAGTATTAATCTGACCTGTCCTTCTGCTGTTACATCTGCAACTTCCACACAAATATTTCAATCCATAATCAACTAATAAATCTTCATATTTCTGTAACAAATCTCTACAAATTGCACTAATGCTGACAGGACAGTGTCCTGTCCAGGACTGTGGCAAGCTGCCAGTTGCAGTGTGTCACCCCATCACCTCATGCCAATGTGACCTGGTAGATCCTGGCTGGTAGAGGGACCATGCAATACAGCTCTGCATGGCCATAAATTTCACTCCAAAAGTGACATCCTCAGCAAACTTCCAGACATTCATCCGTAGGAAGCAAGGAGCATTTCCATGATCCTTGAATGTCTCCTATAATCTTTTTTCTTTAATCCTCAATTGATTTAATATAGAAGACTGCATGAGATTGATTAGTTAGGGAATTGAACCCCCCACTAAGCACAAGGTAAACAAAAAGTCATATAAAATCCCACCTGGATTCAGATGGATGAGAAAAGCACTGAAATTCATTCCCAGCTGCATCTGAGCAAAGGCTCATAAAAGTGAATCATGTTGAAACCAGTAAGTGAAATGCTGCATTTGGACATACACATGAACTCATTCAGCTCTTAGGCCAGGCCTGGCTAAAAGAGTAAGAACAATAAAAAGTAACAGAGCAAACAGCATTCTTTAAAAGATTCTTTAAAGCATCTTTAAAAGATTGCCATGACGCAATCTAATTGGAAATTGAGAAGTCCCTAAAGGGAAGAGTACGCTTTATACCGATGCCACAGTTTTATCATGAGTGTCAGGGTTCAATGGGTAAGAATCAATTTTCCTGCTGTCCTCCCGGTAGCTACACAACAGACTGGCCTTCTGGTTATATATTTACCTACTGCATCCCTTCAGATAACACTCATTCAAGCCCAGCTCCAAGAACAACTGAAAATAACACAAGTATCATATCCCTTCAATTCTTTGTCAGGTTGTCAAAACCGAAGTTTTACTTTTGGCTGAGAGTGCACACCACAGAGGAAAGATAATTTTGTCCTTGAAGTGCCAGCATTTTATAAAAAATAAACTTACCAACCTCTAGGGAAAAACATTTTGAACAGAGAGAAGCCAAGAATGCTGGGGCTGCCTCCTCAGATACAGCCTGCTGTGGGGAGAAACAGTGTGCTGGCCTTCTCTAGTCCTTGGAGTCCTACAGAAGTTTCAGAGCTGGTATTACTTCTGTCTCACCTGTTTCTTCTCCCACTATTAAAGTGACAGAATTGCAGCATTTCCTTTTGTGACAAAGAGTGTAATTTCTTATCCCATCACTAGTGTTATCTCACTATAGATAACAGGGCTGCCGGTCTTACAAACAAGCTTCCTTCTTTGTACAAATGCTTTCACTGAAAAGTGCTGAAATTAAGAACTGAGTCCTTTCTGATGGCAAACACAGTTACACAAAAGATCAAAGGTAAATTAATTGAAGGCATGTTCGTGTGGCTTTGTTCTTAAAATTAGTATCTCCTATATGCACAGTATTCTGTAATTTACAGGTCAGATAACCATAATAATCATTGTTTTATGCTTGGAAAATATTTCTGTAGTATGAATTCTGTCATGCTTTGTACATGATTGCAAGACAGAAAAGAACTTCAAGTTAAGAAGATTAATAAAAAGACTAGGAATGAACAGTTTCAAACGCTCTTCATTTCAAATTAATTCAATTTTGAAAACTGAACACCCTCTTTCTGTCATGTACTACCCATAAATCACAGAGCTTCATGAAATTGCATTTTAAAATATTTATGCTTTATAACTGATTAATCCAAATGTTTGGAATATGTTACAAGTGTGTCTGCTAATTAGCAATATGTTGGCTTGCTCAGTCTTTTTCACTGAAATGAAAGCTTGACGATTTGTATCCTTATTTCCCAAATCCTGCTAACAAGCTCACAGAGAAGAATCTCAGCTACTGCATGTGCTACTCAAACAAACAAACAAAAAACCAAACAAAACAGAAAAGAACCCAGAAAAACTCCTATTTATTTCCCATCTCATCTACGAGACACTTTTATAGACCTATCCCTCCATGATCTGGTATTTAATTGTTGAAGTTCAGCCCTATTTTTGGAAATGCTCTCATCCCAGCTAGCAGCATGTGGAAAAGGATTTTAACCACTTGTCTCCTATAAGAGACCCAGCTTCTCTCCAGGCTCCCACAGAGGTAAGGGCAAATGAGTACTCACATGACTGGTCTGGAAGACCTCATTTGAGGGTAGTCCATCACACTCCAAGGGCAGGAGTTGTTTCCCAGTTTCCTGAGCCTGGTTGGTTTCCCAGATCTTGCTAATCTGGGGCAGGAGTTCAGGAGTGTGAGTTCTCTGCCCTGCTGCCAGCCCAGCGGCAGTGCAGGTAACCCCTGCCTATACCCTCCTCCTGGGTTCTGGAAGAAGGACACAAGTGTAAGTGTCCCTGTGAGTTTCTTCACTCCCTTGTGTCCTTGCCTTCAGCAGGATTCAAAAACTGTAATGGAAAGATACACACAGGAACTCAATCATGTTAGTACATGCAGAGTTACTCTTGCCAAACCAGAGTGTCTTTCCAGTGGGAGCCGGAGCGTGCTGAGGTGGCTTCTGGGGTGTCTGGTTCATGCTCCCTGTTTTCCCTACACTCAAGGAAAACCTGGCCTCCCCACACAGGCCAAAAGGTACATGGACTTTGAGGCACACAAAGTTTGTTTTTGTTTTTTGCATGAACCTCACATCTCTGGTGGAAAAAGGCCATTTTTCATCAGAGGTCAAATCTGGGGTTTTTCCACTAAACCATTACGTTGCTTTAACTTTCCATTTGAACGCTTGCGAAGGAAATACGACCAGAACCAGTGGGTTATTTTTTGTGCTCATGCTGAAAACCATCATTGATGGCATCTGGTGCAAACCATTTTACACTGATTATATTCTCAAAGTTTTTGTAATTGAGTAGTTTCTTAGGGAAAACAGGACTTCACATGCAGTATGTGGCAGACATACCTAACATGCCACTCTCCTTTTCCTTATTTTTCCACACAATATTACCAAGAATTTTAGGTATTATCCTGACTTCCCCACCCCCGGCTCCCGTCCTAACTCTTTGTGTAAATAATATTTTTCTATATTGTACATTGACCTTAGGATTGTATTATCTGAGTATCTTGAGGGTTCTGCCTAATTGGGGATTTTCTCACAAATCTACCTTTAAGGACAAAGAAGATGGAAAGGTTCAGCATGCACAGATGGGACACGCAGAGAGATTAGATTCGTAAGGCCAGAGGTATCATCTGGGTGTGAGGAGGTAAATTGATCTCTAGGCTCATTTTGGTTTTGGTCTTCCTTGTGACTCAACTAACAAAGGCACCCAGCTGGCAGAAGCTTAGCAATATGAGCCCGCTTGGTTAGTGATAGCATCCTCAACTCCATCCAAAACAATGGGATTCTTCATGGTTCTTTGGATCATCTCATCTCAGTACAGGATATTTAAAATATAGTTTTTCAGGGGAAAACTATATATCCCCCACCATAATAGATGAAACAAAACCCAATGCCCAAACAAACAACAAAACAACACAAAGATAGAACTCTCTCCTCATTTTCCATATTCTATTCAATTTAATATCATGACACTAACTGATAAGCCCCAAACCTATCCCTTTAACAAAGAACATTTTTAACCATATATCACAGCTTAGAATTCTTGATCCTCTGATCATCAGCTTCATAGTGAACTAGATTATCAGAGATACATAACTAAATCCCTGCTCTTTTCTGTTGAAAAAGACAAGTACAATTTGGTTTGAGAAATGAGATTATATATAGTCGCACAAATGTTATCTTTAGCTTTTGTTTACTATTTACTGCATATAATTCCTTGTTGCCCTGACTGCCCTCACAATGTTTGGAGTATTGGAGATATGGGACCACATAAGGAATGAAATCCACCTGAATGCCAAAGTGTCTCACTGAACTCAATCCTTAGCTCTATGTCCCTATGTGTCACACTTGGAAGCTACTCCTTTGCTCCCATGGAAACCCCAAAATATCTCACATTTAGAAAATATAATGGTGACTATTTAATAATGTTTGCTTCTTCTCTAGAAGAGGATTATTCAGATTAATTGTGTAGAAAATTAGTCTGATGATTTGATTTCCTTTTTTTTCGGATCTCAGCCAACAATAAAGTGAACTGTTTTCTGTGGTTTCCTCTGAGGTGACTGACACATACAGTATTTCAGATGGTGCATTTGTCTGTGCCTACCCCAGTTTGCAGATTTCTTACTCTGCATAGCTCTGCCTGCTTTACACAGAGCCAGGACAGAGCATTGGCTATCCTAATTTTTTGGTTTTGTTACACTATTTTGTACAGTTATTATTCTTATTTAGAAAAACATTTGAGCAGCACCTAAGCAAGTTTCTCCTTTTGATAATAATGCTACAAAGTTACATGCCTCCTAGTCCTCCGGGTTCTTCATCTACCGCTTCTCACTTCCACATGATCTTCAACCAAGAGCTTTCTAAAATACTAGGAAGGTTGTTGCCTTTTAGATTGAAGATTTAGTTATCTGTTATGGTATTTACCCTGACTATCACCTCTTTCCAAAAAGGGGAATGATATTTAGGCTTTTTCCTTTCTCCTCCCGGAAAACTCTGTGTCTGTTCATATTTCCCACAGGACACATTTGTTTTGGGGCAGCCAAGGCCCTACAAGTCACATGCTGAATGCTTAACTTGGAGAGATCATTGTCCTTTTTTTGGACATAGCCTTGTAGCCATCTCAGCAGAGATACTTAGATTTGTCAGGAGTTTCATGCAGTTGCAGTTCCAGGAGACAAGGGGCTCTTTTTCTAAATACATAAAACATATCTTAAAATTGAAAAATGGTACATTTTGATACTTTCAAATAACCTTTGAGATCAGATGTTTTATTTGCTCTCTGAGTCACCAGTTCATCTCTCTCCCAATATTCACTGTGGGTTTTTTATTTTATAAGATCCACATTCCTCTCTCCAAAGGGACTTTGAAATTAATGTGCTGTGATGACAATCCTGTCTGCTGCTGCCCCTGTGGTCCCTGTCCCCATTCTTGCTGCCATCATTACCAGGGTCAGGAGAGAGTATGACGGGGCAATCACAGCAGTAACAGTGGAAGAGGCTGAGGCAGTCACTGCCAGTCTCTGGTTACCTGTTCCACATCTTCCAGAATGGGCTTTGTTACCTGGAGAGCCAATGACAATTTTGTCATGTTTTGCTACAAAGGTGTAAAAGCTGATGGTGCACCAACAGACTGCACTGCCAATCCTTTGCCTGAAAAGGAGTATTGAACTTGTACACAGTACTTCTTAGCCCTGTGTTCTGTAAGAATTTATGGAGAAAGATAATCATCATTGCCCTGAATTGAGGATGAATAACTCAAGAGTCTTTTGCTTGCAGAGCACTGAGAAAGTGCTTTATCCCAAAACCTCCTCTTCCATACACCCCCCTGGAAGAACAAATGTTGGAAATGGGAAAAAATATTAGGATTGTGCAAAAGATTCTTCCCTTATTGGAATAAAGTTCACCCATATCAAACAACATCTTGATCCACCTAGAACTAGAGAGACTTGCCTGTCTTCTCACCACAGAGCTGAAGAGAGGGCTTTGCACTCCTGATGATGCCTCACAGCTTTGCTTTTCAGAAATTAAGTAACCCAATGGACTGTATCAAGAATTCAGCTGAAAGTGTCCTTATGGAGAACTAAGGCTAATTTGCATGTAAACTGTTACTCTGAGCAAGTTTATACTAAGGCATGGCAAATTACTGAGCGGTTGTACCGAAATAGTGATACGGTGTTAATTAACACTGAACTGGATCCAGGGCTTTCTGCGGGACCACTCTTGGGAGAGGCAGACCTGTGCTGGCTGGCTCTAACAAAGCTCAGCAGGAACTAGTTGTGATTGCTGTTTGCTTGCTTTTTGCATAGCTGCACAAACCACTCTGCATGACTTACCAGCTGGGCCTACTCTCGTGTGAGGGACTGTTACCTGAACCAGCCAGGACTGCTCCCTGTGGAGCAGCTGTGATCTAGCCCTGGACCTTGAAACTTGTCCATTTATTTATCCAGTAATTCCTTTACCCAAGTAGTAAGTGATACATTTTCCAGTAAAGCCCATTCGAAAAAGAAATTTGAAAACAGAAAACTAGCTTGTAAGAGTAACTACAGCTCCAACTAGTGCCTTTCTGCCTCTCCAGTCTTCCGTGTACACAAGGGACTGAAACTTGTGCAGACACTTTTTTAGAAGAGGACACTGTATTTAATTAGTCCTTTTTGTCAGTGGGGAACTCAGCCTGAGAGAACTCTGTAAGAGTTTTTTATGCAACAAGTAACTTATTTCAGCAGTAGCTCTATTGTAAGGCCTGGGTTCACTTCCCAAAGCTGCGTCACCAGTATCTGCCCTGGGACAACATCCAGCTCTGCAGGGCCTTTCCTTCTTCTGCCCTGGTTCCTGTATGCATGAGTTGGAAAGGAGCATGCATGCACTTTAGCAAGGTTCTTCAATCTGGACAATTTGGAATTGGCTATAAGATCTTGTGCAGACAAAACCTTTGTCTTTGAAGTACTGGGCGCACATGAATTTGTGCCTTCTTGTAGATTTTGGTCTTGATGTGATAATACGGGGCAGGGGGGAAAAACGACCTTTTTTGGTTTTTGTTGTTTTTTTCCTGAGACAACAATATGTTCGCCTGAAAACTTAAAATGAAATTAATGAGAAGAAACTTTTTGGCAACTTAGTTTCTTATATGAATAAACAAAATCCTTTCCATTTTCTGTATCATCTCCACTTTTGCCATCTAATTGAATTTAAAACGCTTGAATTTTAGTAACACCAGTACAAACAACAAAGTACAGGCTCATCCATTCAATCATGTTTTATGTTAGAAGATAAGTATTTAAAACAAAAATATCAAAATAACTCCTATAGAACATGAATAAGTACTCAGTTACATGTTTTAACAGTACTAGCAGCATATAGTGGAAAGCTGATTGCACGTTCCTTCTTTGCTTGTATCCTTCATACACTACGTAATAATAGAAAAACATTTTAGTCTTGTTCACTCCTTAAAGCTTTTCATGGATACAACATATTAAATTAAGAATTTTGAATTTTGTAAAATATATTTAGTAATACCAAATACATTTCTTGCCCTCCAAAATCTAGACAAACAAGAAACTCAAAATGCTTCTGATCAAACAAATGTGCAGGTTTATTAGAGCAAGTTTCCATGTTTTAAACTTGCAACAGTTTTACAATTTTTTGTTTCCTTCTATTAGGGCACCCTCATGATAACCCAAAATAGCTTTTAAAAAAATATCTCCACAGATGACCAATTAAAAAATATTGGCTGTATCTTCCAACATTACATGTGAAAAAGTCAGTATATACAAAAATGTCTGGAAACCAAATATTGATAAATTGTGTTGTCAGTTTAGTTTCAGAAGCTATAGGACACTCACAGAGGAAATTTATGCTGACAAGCCCCAAGTGTAAGCCTAGATTTTGCAATGTATTTGAAAAAACCCTAAATTTATACTTTAGGTCTATTTGGTTTAATATATATACTGGTCATTACCTAGTTAATTTTTACTTTCAACAACATTCTACACACATTTTTAAATTGTATTTTCTGTTTGAATGTAAAGTGTAATAGAAAAACCATTCAATTATGCAAACATGAAAATTCTGTTAGTACAGCTAATTGGTTTTTAATACAGATTTCATCTACAAAGAAAGTAGTAGCACAAACAGAAAACTAGGCAAAGGATAGTGTACATAATTTGAAACACTTGAAGTTTCAGTAACTGTGAATTACCTACTTGCAAAATATACACAGTACACATAATGTGCACAAACACACACACAACATCACTGCATGCGGGTTTTTTAACTAAAATACAGCTTCAGGTTCACAAACCTTCGTCCAAAGTTGGTGAGAGCTGTAGTCGTACTTGTGTATTAAAGGTGGCTGAAAAGAGAGTCTGTTAAATGTAAGCCATTCCACCACACTGTCCTCTGGGTTCTACTGCTTCGAACAACAGCAAACACAAGGAAAGAAGAGAATGGAGCCAAGATTTTCTCCAGTGACAAAAAAAATTTCTTTTAGGTATAATATTCCCTATTCTTTGCCCAAAATAATTGATGGGGAGCTTCTGGAGTGGTTTTAAATGATCTTATTCTGCACCTAACTTATTAATTTCTGCTAGCATTATTGAGGCAGGTGTGGGCACCATCCTCAGTGAAAGCCACATGCAACCTCCTCATGCAATTAGAAAAGCAATCTTGTTTGTAAGGTTTTGGTGAGAAAGAAAGAAACCCGCTGTTGATCTTCCTCCTTGCATGCACGTTATGCAGCCACAGTCCTGTCCCACAGCTCCAGCAGCCAGCTGGGACTGTGTCAGCAGTCCTGCAGGGGGCCAGGGGAGCACCTGGATTTCAGGAAAGCAGAGCAGACAGGTAGCTGTACTTCTCAAAGAGATTCTCAAGACTTAAAAACTCAGCAAAACTTACTCACGAAGCTTCAAAAACCAACCTCAGTATAAGAGAGGTTATTCAAGATCCAAGGAGAAAGATGTAATAGGATTGTTTACCATATAAGTGAACGACAGTCAATTTAGCATGCATTGTATTGAAAACAAGCACATCTTGAATGCTTTGTAATTAGCAAATGCGTTATGATGACTTTTTATTGCAGTTTACTGACAATTTTAAGACTATATTGTCATGAGCTGGCAATAAAAATAATAATAGAAAAAGACAATCCAACAACATTGACAATTTTTACATGTTCCCAGAAGACTTGCAAGTTTGATTCTCAGATCTGTGTCTTGAAATACACTGGTTCTACAGCTCTTACCAAATGACTACACTCTCCTGAGCTCATGAGGCTATTTGCTTGACAACGTAGCAATGTAGCTTGATCCTAGATGTCTTAGTGAATTAAAAAAAAAAAAAGATGGCATTCCTACCAATAAAGTAAGTGGTTCTGGTATTCATTATGAGTTTCCTTGGTGTAACTGTTTGTAACGCTGCTGAGCTAGTCATAGCATATCATACTTATTTATCAATATATTTTTAAAGTTAGTTTAAAAAAATGAAAGTAGGTGCAACAACACACACACACACACAAATATGCTGTATAATTTGCACCAATGTAAAGGGAAGAGGAAATGTCACCCTAAAAATGAAACCCCACAATACACATGCCAACATCAACAGCACTAAAAGATGTGCCTTCACAAGGGCTGTTAAAATTCAGTGTCTGAGAACTGCTAGACCTTTACAAGATAAAGCATCATAAGCAACTGAATTCCAACAACTCAGAGTCTGTCTAACCCCATTCCTTATCTGGGCAGCCAAGACTTTTTCCCAACTCCTTTCTGTTAATGTTTAAGACTAAACTGTAGTCTTACTGACACTGTCTTCTTTCCCCGTAACTTCATCAGACAATAATGAGAAGTTTTGTGCATTAACACTAGAGAGTGGAGTTAGCCCAATACATGACAACTCCATTGTTTTTACTGTTTCAAACAGCAAGCAAACAATGCACTTAATATTTTAGGAACAGACAAAAATTAAAATAAATTCTATTAAAAAAATAATTGCTTTATTGTTGCCACACTTTCCTGATCAGTTGCCCAAATCCTAAATAACTTTCAGAAAATAATTTACATACTGCAGCATAGCTTATCAAGCAAGGTGGCACTTTTTGTCTCATGGCCATCTTAGTCATTCCTTGGTACCATGATGGTGCCCTGGACTGGCATAAAGTGCCATGCCACAACCTTCCCAAACACTGTGATGGGACTGCAAGCCCTGCCTGCCCTGAGGCTTATCTCATGTTGGAATGGGGATGAAGCTGGTCGATTTGGAGTGGGACATCTCTCTCCATGTGTTTAGGCTGTGGGTTGGGCTTCTGTTGTTGGTGAAAGAAGTCTGTCGCCTGCTATTGCTGTTTGAATCTTCTTTACTCAGTGTGTGCCTCATTTTTTGGCAGCAAGGAAAGCTCTGTAGGCAGTCTTGGAGGAGGTGCCCACTGAAGAACATGTAGATCCATGGGTTACAGCAACTGTTCAGGCTGGCCAGCAGAGCCGTAACAGTGGTTGCAGTATTTTCAGAATCTGGGGAGGGGGGGAGAAAGCTGTTTAATCATCAAAAAAACATTTACACCATTCAGTCAATTGCTTCATTAACCATTGATTTCTTTCCCTGAATATTCGAGTTCTAAATGTTGAGCTGGAGCATTTGAAACAAATAATGAGAACATAATCAGTAAATGTCTTATTTATGTAAGGCTGCCATTGAAGTCAATGAGGATTTCTCTGAACTGACTTCAAAAAGCTGTGACAGAATAAGTTATGAGATAATCCATCCAAAATAATGATTTAGTCACATTTCCACTGATGTGTATCCATGTGTTGATATGCTCCTGCTTTAAATATTGAAAAGTTTTTTCTATACCCTGGGAGACTATGGTAAAATTCCCACTGCTTTGAATAACACTGAATTTTGCTGTATATATTTGCATGCTGAAAAGTATTGAATGCTCAACTAACTACTGGGTTGTCCATCAAATCTGGATTTTAGAGGTTGAACGAGTTTTAGTTAAGGGAAAAATTGAACTTTTCCCTTTCCCAAAAAGCACTATGGCATGAAAAAACTGTGGTGTTTTACCTTCAATAACTAGTTAACTGTTAGATCAATACTGTAAATATGTATTTAGTCTAATCAATTATTAGTGACTTTTTTTGGTAAATATTAAATCTTCAAAAAAGTACAATTACTGTGTTATGCAGTTCCATAGATGTAAAGAATCTCTTCAAACAAACCTATTAAATACCCATCTGTTCAATTAGATTTAATTCCCTTTGAAGTAAAAAAATAATCTGTTTACTGCAAGCCTTTATTTCTCTACAGAGATCTGCATTATAGGCATGACTTTAGTCCCGTATTAGAGGCAATTAATGCTCTCACTACAGTAAGTGATAATTTGGGGATATTAAAAAACCCCATGAAATTATGGATTCCAACATTTTGATTTGCTGCTCTCTCATTATGAAGAAACAGAATATATGTCACTATGCTGCCTGTCACTACCTGTGTGATAGCTTTTAAACTCACCAATTTTTTTCAGCCATATTTAACAGCGGGACAGATATCGCCGAAGTCTAAATTGCCACTGATTAATGAAAATCGGTGACTTGACCAATGGAGCACTCAGAGGTGACTGCCTTGCTGAGAGGAAGGGTTCAAGGTGTGCTCAACCCTATTATTAGACAGCAGATACAGGAAAGAAGATGTAATAAGTTCTCTCTTCATGTAACTGCTCCGATATGTGTGTGTGCACGCTTCTCAACAATACTAAACATTTCTGAAGTTTTCTTATCGGCAGCTTCAAACGAACGAAAATGTTGCTGGTTCAAATTACGGCAGCAAATAGGTTTCCATCCGCTCCTTTTGCTCGGGATGAGACGGCTGCGGCCGCAGCTCCTCTCTGGAGGCGCAGCTGCCGCCGGCAGCCCCTCGGGCTGCTCCCGGGCCAGGCCGAGCCGAGCGCCGCGGTCGCCGCCGCTCCCGGGGCCACCAGGTCCGGGACCACGAGAGGTGCCGGCGGGGCGGCCCCGAGGGCGACGGCTGCCCGGGGCTGTCTCTTCTCCCCCACAAGGGCGCTCAGCCGCTATTCCCCGGCGGGAGAGGGACCCGTGCGGGGCCGGGAGGGCCCGCCTGGGTCCCGCTCTCCGCTTCCGCGCCCCGTTTCCCCCACGCTCGGCTCAGCGCTGCGCAGCGCCCCGGGACAGCCGGCTGCGCCCCCAGCGCGTGCGGGGCGGCCGCTGGGGACAAGCGGCGGCGTCACCTACCGACCCAGGGGAAGCGCTGGTCCCAGACGGACCACATCTGGATGGTGAAGAAGGGCGCCCAGCAAACGACGTACACCGAGACGATGACGAAGGTCATCTTGACGGTGCGGATCTTGGCGCGGGAGATAGTTTTGACGTTGCTGACACAAGGGGCGAGCAGCAGCCCCCGTCGCGGGCCACCGTCATCGCCTGCCCGCCGCCCGCCACTCGCTGCTGCCGCCTCCCCCGGGCGCGTCTTGCCCCGGACGTTGCGCCAGATGCGGTAGCAGATGAAGCCGTAGCAGATGATGAGGATGAGGACAGGCGCGATGAAGATGCCGCCGGTGATCCAAGTGATGTAGGCGCGGGGCCCCCAGGGCATGATGAAGTGCGCCCAGCAGTCGTAGACCTGCGAGCCGCGCTCCACTTCGCTGAGGGAGAAGATGAAGTACTGCGGGGTGCTGAGCAGCAGGCTGAGCGCCCAGGCCGCCGCGATCATCCCGTACGAGCGCTTGGTGGGCTGCTGCAGCGTCTTCAGCGGGTGGCAGACGGCGATGTAGCGGTCGGCGGTCATGGCCACCAACATGTACGCCGAGGCGAACATGCCGAAGACCTGCAGGTGCTTGACGACGCGGCAGAGCCCGTCGGTGCCGTGGAAGCGGTGGGTCACCTCCCAGCAGAGCTGGGGCAGCACCTGGAAGAAGGCCACCACCAGGTCGGCCAGGCTGAGGTGGCGGATGAAGAGGTGCATGCGGGACGCCTTGCGCGGCGTGCGCCGCAGGGCCAGCAGCACGCTGCCGTTCCCCACCACCGCCACCGCGAAGGTGACGGCCAGCACCGCGATCTCCAGCTTCGCCAGCTCCTCGTCCCGCCCGAAGGGGTCCCAGCCGCTCAGGCTGCCGTTCGGCGACCCCGACCACGCCTCGGGACTGGGGCTGCTGCCGCTGCCGGGCTCCGCCGCCCGCCACCGGCTGCCATTCCCGGGTGAGGGCACAGCCCGGGGGGAGCCGGCGCCGCCGGCGAGGCGCATGGAGGGGGCTGCGCGTTGGGGCCCGGCCCGACCCGACCCCCACACGTCCGCTCGCCCCCCTTCCCCCTCCAGTAGCCCGGAGCGCCGGGCCAGGTGCCTTTATCCCCCCGGCCGCGGGAGGCGAGGCGAGGCGAGGCGAGGGGGTGCTCCCGCGCCAGTGGCCGCCCAGCGCCTGACGCCAGCCCCCTCCTTCCCCCGGCAGCCGCCGCCCGCTCGCCCCGCCGCGGGCCCGGGGCCGCTCCGCCCCGAAAGCGCTGCGCCGAGGGGGAGCGGGGACCGACGGCGGGAAGGGCTGCTCGGGCCGGAGCGGTGCTCCCGGAGAGCTCCCTCACGGTCAGGTAAAGCAGCACCTATAATTGCCAGTAAAATTGCCGTAATCCTGCAGAGCGAGTGGAGGTCTGTCAGCATCAGCCGGCACACCCCGAGCTGGCTTCTGGCCAAGGCGAAGTGACTTGTCGGTAAGAGGTGCTGGTTCGGTCCTGAGAGAGTCCGCCTGGGCCTTTGGCATTTCACTGGGATCAACCCCAGAGAAGTAAATTATTAGAAAAAATAGTGCAGAGTTTCAAAGCAACCTAATGTTTCCGAAGGTTTCAGGAATTCATCTCGGCCAATAAATGTCATCCAAGCCTTAGCATAGGTCTAAAACACACGTTTCTGCAAGTACAAGCAAAATGTCCACATTTACTGGAGAGTTTCTGGCAGTGGGCCATTAAAATTCTTGTTTTAAACACGGTTTAGATGAAGAGTTTTTCTCCTCTTGGTAGAATAAATGGACTTGGTGAAAATTTCGGTCCCATTGTCCTAAGTGTGGATTGTATCCTGATTTCACTGGAACCTGAATTTGACCCTTCATTTAGAAACTCCTTCCTTCAGCCACACAAAACCGCGTAAGATCACAACAAAGAAATACTGTGTTAGATACCAGCCTTACTGTGCTTTTATTAAAACTCCCTATGTCTCCTCATAGGTGATTACAGTGAAATTCTGTTACAAAAAATATGTGATTTTACATGGAGAAGAAAAAATGGAGAAGAATGAAAAATTAAATCTTACTTCTTTAATTTAAAAGATATTTCCTTTTTTTTTTTTTTTTCACTCCAGAAGAGTTTTCAAGTTTAAAATACAAGAAGATAGGTTTCTGAATGTGTTAGCATCATACAAGGCTTTATCCCAGGATTTTTGCCTCTTTCTGGGCTTTTTAGCCCCTGAGAGGGTATGTGCACCCACCCCAGTCTGTCACTACCCTTCCTTTGCCTGGGGATCAGTGGCAGGAGTTTAGGAGGACACCTGTTCCTAGAGTCCAAATAGCTGTCATGAGTTTTCCAATTAAAACTGCAAACTCTCCCAAAACCTGCAAATACAGACAATAAATGTAGCTATCCTAAGTTTCTAGCAAATTTGTTTCTTTAAATATGGTTTTGTTCCAAAACCTGATTTTTACGTTCAGTGCATTATTCACAGCTTAGTGCCTATTTATTGTATTAGACCTGGGAAACTGGTGAGTGTGACTACACGTTTCAGGTCAAATAGAGAGGGGAAATTAAAGCTGCATATCACAAATCTCACAACACTGCACCACTACCAAGGCTTCTTTCACATTCCTTGCCTGTCTCTCTGACATGCTCTACAGGAGTTGGATGTTATGTAAATGAACAGTGTTACTCAGGAAACTCTACTAACAGATTTTCTGCTGTGCAAACTACACGGGGATCATAAACCTTTATTCACTGCTGGGTATGTCATCCATTAACAGAAGAGATGATATTTAGGTTTGACAGAGACATATTTTTAGCAGCCAGAAAATAAGATAAATTTGGTTGTATTGGTTCAGGGTACTGAGAATTTGTCAAGCCCACATCAACTCAGAAATACTCCTTTTCCAACTCATTCATTGTTCCTCTGAATGGTGTTTATAATAATGTTTCCAGAGCGAAGATCTGGAGAGTTGCCTGAATATCATTGCACAAGGCTGTACTTAGTGATTACGTGCAATGTTAAGCATGATACTGATAATAATTTTTACTGTATTTTACTCCATCAGACAGAAATAATCTAGGGCTAGTCTTGATGCATTTGTTTGTTTCATTTCCCAAATTGGTCAAAATTGATGTTTTTAGATAACATACTTAAAGAGGCTGTTACAAATTCCTTTGTTTCAACAAACCTAGGTAAGTCAGTAGAGAATTTTATTTATATCTAGTAGTTAAAAAATACCCTCCAGACAAATTCACAACTCCTGAGGTTTCTATACTAGATTAACCAGCATCTAGTCTGATCTTGGTTGCATAATCCTAAGAGTATTGGTGTTCTTCAAATTAATCAGTACTTGTAGAATATCCTTCCAAAGAGAAAAATTGCCGCTGGGAAGGCTGATGGAGGAAATCAGCATTTTTGCCCTGTGATTCACCTGGAGTTGGAGCTGAACTCTCTGTAAAGAAAATTGAGACTGCTGTTACAAGAAACCTTTATTTGCTCTCACTAGGCACTCAGCTTTCTACAGAACTAAGAATGGTAAGGATTTCTAGCACGTTCTCTGGTGCCATACAGGTTTCTGTAAAAGTGCTTGAAGGCTGACAGATATCTTTCTGAGTGCTGAATTCATTGAAGACTGAATGGCTTCTGTAAAGTACTCAGAAACCTAACTGGAACATGATCCTGTGTGTTGCCAAATGCAGCTGTTTTCCATTCATTCCTTGCTCTTGTGGTGGTGACTTTACCTCTAGACTTAGTCTCTTCCTCCAGGCAAAAGAAATGCTCTGAGTAAGTCAAGACTTTAATCCTGGGAAATTGATGATGATTTGTATTCTGTAAGATAACTTTTAAACAGAAAATGTAGGGGCTTTCAGCATTATCTTCTTCAGGAAAACTGGTTGTTTGGAATTTTAGTCAAACTATGGCTGTCTGCCAGGTTTTGTGAAGAGCTGCTCTAGCAGTCAGAGTTACAAAAAATCAATATAAGCACAAAAAAGTTAAGCTTTTAGAATAAATTCCTCATGCAGGATAAGGGTTAAAGCACTGCTAAAAAAAGAGGTTTGTTTATTTGTAGAGGATTCAGCTGCCTTGTTAAAAAGCACATAAAACATCTACATAGATATGAACAGCTGTCTCCTGCAATTTGTCTCCAAGTTCAAAGTATCTGTAATGTTCCCTTTGACTGACACAATTTAGTAAATAAGGATGAGTTTGATAGGCCTTCCCAGAGAACTACAAGACTTAGATGCTCCAGATGCCAACCTTTAAATTCACAGCTATGGGAACCGAGCATGGGAAAAAGCCCATGTGCTAAGTGAGGGACTACTAAAAGCTGGGGTAACCAGGGAGGCAAGCAGACACACCATTAATTTGCCATCCCTGTGAAGGAAATGCCACCTGAAGGCAGACAGGAGCACACAAAGCCCACAAAGCAGACTTCTGAAAAAATGCCTTGTTGGCCCTCTATTGGCCTAGCTTTTGGGCTACCAGAGCAAAATCAAGTGAAGAATTGACCCAAACTGCCTTCAAAATAGATTACAAGTCTGAATTTAGGATTCTGAAAAGGCTGTAGTACAAGATCAAGAGACAAGTGAGACTAAGGGCCAACTCCTACTCTGGAAAACACAAAATTAAGAAAGCATCTGTAAGAGATAGAAATTCAAGTTCAGCCCTCAATATTCAGTTTGCAAAAGCCCAGTTCAGTGTTTGGAAATGTCGATAAGTGGCCAAGAAAAAAAGAGCTTTAAGGTTATGCCCCAAGTGTTCCTTTGCTTGTTAATTGAAAGCATAATTAGAGTCTGGTATTTGTATACACAGGAAGTCACGTCTGGCCATCCCTGCCTTACTGCATTTCTTTTCATGGTGGCGTGTCGTGATTCAACCACAGTCAATAACTGAGCACCAACAGCTGCTCGCTCAGTCTCCACAGTGGGATGGGGGAGAGAATCAGAAAGGAAAACACATAGGTTGAGATAAAGACAGTTTAATAGGTAAAGCAAAAGCTTTGCACACAAGCAAAGCAAAACAAGGAATTCATGCACCACTTCCCATGGGCAGGCAGGCAGGTGTTCAGCCATCTCCAGGAGAGCAGAGCTCTGTCACGCACAGCAGTGACTTGGGAAGGCAAATGCCATCTGAACATCCTGCCCTTCCTCCTTCATTCCCCAGCCTTATATGCTGAGCATGAAATCACATGGTGTGGGATATTCCTGGGGTCAGCTGGGGGCAGCTGTCCCAGCTATGTCCCCACCCAGCTCCTTATGCACTCCCAGTCCACTCAGTGGTGGGGTGTCCTGGGAAGCAGAAAAGGCCTCAACTCTGTGTAAGCACTGCTCAGCAGGAGCAAAAAGACCCTTGTTATCAACAATGTTTCCACACAAATCCAAAACATAGCCACATACAACCTACAGCGGAGAAAATTAACTCCACCCCAGCCAAAACCAGCACGTGGAGGTTGACTGTGGTATTCAGGCAGTATTGCAGGGGGACCTGTGCAGTTACGTGTCACCAGAAGCAGCAGCATGTTGCCCTTTTCCTTTTGCCTCTTTCCTTACATCCTTTGTTGACCTGGTTGACAGCAATAAGGGCCTTCAGGATACAGAGTTCAACCATTCCCCTGAAGAAATGTTAACACAGCAGCTTGTCTGGATTTCAAGGCTGTGAAGGAAATGGGCATTTGAAGGCTTAATTGGCCTTTGCGTGTTTATAACCTTGTGGAAGGAACCTATCAAAACAACATGGTGAAAACTCCTGCCTTTCCCCATTGAACCACATTGATCAGATTTTCAACATGTCCAAGGCACAATAAAAATCTGTGTGAGACAGTTTAACCACAGCCTCAGCCACCAGATCTCTCATTAAATCTGAAGAATTAAAGTCATTAATCCTTAAATCCACATCATCATTTCATTTTGTCATTAGCAGAATAAGAAAAATTTTAAACCGAGCTTCCTCACATTATGCCTACCTGGTGAAATTGTGTAATCTCAGAGTTTCCAGACCTGAAAGAGGCTTAATATGCATTTTGCACTTCTACAGATATTGCTTTAGTGGTTTTGCTTTAAGCACATAATCAGTAGCTTTACCTCTCAGTTCTCTTATTTCTTTCATTTCTCTTATTTATGTAAAAGGCTCTTATTTCCTTGAACCAGTTTCTAAAGTACTCCTATCTAGAATGTCATTGCATATGTAACCTACTGTGGTGGGCTGATGCTGGCTGGATGTCAGGTGTACACCAAAGCCATTCCATCACTCCCCTCCTCAGCTGGACAACAGCTTCTCACAGAGGCTGTGCCTCTTGTCCCCCCTTACCAAAACTTTGTCACACAAACCTAATACACCTGCTGTTTCTATCACTGTGTTAACACCTACCTTCCCTATGCCTTTTACAAGTTTTAATTTATCTAAGGGCAATTTATTGATGACTCTTGGATTCTCTTCTAGTTACCATACACTAAGCCAAGCCAAAGGAAAATACTTCATAAAGTTTGGTGGCAAAAGTAATCAGTATAAACAAGATGAAGTGAAGTTTAAGGGTTATTTCTGTGATATCGTCTCAGAAAGTATTTGACACAGTGAGATGCAGCTCCCTTTAAAAAAACTGTAGTACTAATAAAGATTCTGTTCAGGCGTTTAAAGTAGTAGGAAGGTATACAGGAAATTTACACATAACAATTTTTCTGAGATTTAACTGCAACTGAAAATGGCACTATCAACTGGTTCTAGAAAATGGTGAATTTGTGTAATAGCCAGTCATTGTACAAAACTGTTTTATTTATCCCAGAACTATGCATAGAACTGAAAGCAGAGTACACTGGCAGAGTACTGACAGTACTGCTTCATAATTCTAATTGAAAGACAAAGCCACTTAACATTTATGGAATAAAAGGAATAATGCTTCTGTTAATGACAGAATTTATTTTAGTAGCTAACATTAGGAAACATGTTCAAAAGCGGTTTAAAATTAATTAGTTTTGAAACTGTATGTATGTAATTTCTCTCATGGTGATGATTTTGAAGAGCCTGCTGATATGCAATATTGGTGGTTAATACAGAATACTAATGCAAGTGTTATGTAAAGAAAACACCTCTCAAAAAATTTGTACTTAAAATATTGTGGCAGCTGCATTCTCACCAGCTTGGTAGTTCAGGGTGCTATCATCACAGCTATTTTTCCACTCCATTCCTGAGAAATAGGATTCAGTTTCTATCAGGCTGGAAAAGGTACAAATGCCAGCTAATCTTAGGGATTCTTATACACATTCATTTTTCCAGTTTCTACAGGACTATCCTCTGTGAGACTGTTCTCTCCATATAAAGCCCAATCCTCTTTGGAAGAAAACGGGATAAAATATTTTAACCAAAATACATTTTCATTAGAATGCCAAATTAAGGATATTCAAGGCTGCAGATATATTACTGTCTTTTACCTGAGCTGTGGCCTGCAATGTGTTCAACATGACAAAGAAACAGAGAGAATATTCCCTACCTATTTCCAGTGTGTCTTCTCTTACCACATTTCCTATCTGCACCAGCAACAAGCTGACAGTGCTGACAGCACAGCCTCCTATCTGTTCAGGCATCTCCAGAGAGAAAACAAAATAAATAGTGGTATTGAGGAAGGCAGAGAAGAATCAGATATTGGCAGTCGAGAGAGAAGAAAGCTGAAACACAGGTCAGGGAGGTAGGCTGGTTTTGGAGCTGTCTGTTGGGTAATGTGTGAGCATGTGAAAGGAGAATCCAAACAGTGTGATGAGCAGCAGCTCTGTGTCTGAGGCATGGCCAAGACATGCCCTGGTACCTCAACCTTAGTTTGACACACTGATGAGGTAGATTTGGGGGTTGAAGAAGACCAACAGAAGAAAGGAGAAAAAGAGGGAATAATCAATTATATTTAGATGGTGCACTGAGTATCTTGGCTGCAGATTTCATTGTGGGTTTGTTTGGTTTTGTTAAACACAGGTGGCTATAGACTGATAGTTAGCAGCCCTAGATCAAACATGGCCTGGCTTTTGTGTAGGTATCCAAGTTCCTGTTGCATAAATTGTATCACGGCAAGTACTAAGACAGGGAGAACATAGTGATATATTCAGGACCCCTTGAGGTATTCTTGTTTTATATTTTATTCTACTATGGTTTATAATTTTCACTCCAAACAAGTTCTCTGCCTGGCAGTTTTAAGCAGGCTCTCTTTGTGCTTCCCTTATCATCATATTTAGCAGCTCTATATCATATAACATTTTACTTGTTCCTTTTATGACCAGAGGAAAATTTGTTTGCTTCTAAGATAAAGAAGGATAATAAAGCAATAAATTTTAGGGGATAGGAGGTACTAACAAACTGGCTAGCATGACATGAGAGGAAAAGCATTTCCATGAGATATAACCAAGCTATAAGCCAAAGTATACAATTTTATGTCTAGTGAATAAACATTTTTAATGGTTTCTGGGTAAGTTTTGCCATTGCACTGCTTATGCTTGATTTGCCAATAGCAGGATTAGTAAACCATGTGAAAAGGCTTTTTTGGACTAGAGAAAATAAATTTTATATTTTATTTTTTGTCAGCTATACAGGGAAGAACAGAGGTGATTGCAGTAGAGTAGCTAGATCCAGATCACAGAGGAGAGAAGAAAATTTGGAACAGAATTCTACAGCTGGAATCCAGTACATAGAGTTTTACTGAAACTTTATTAGACTTCTAAGAAATTTATATATCAATCTTTTCAAAAGGAAAGAAGGAAAAGCTTTTCCTTGCATTTCTCCAAAACTAGAAATGAAATCTTCATAGAACTGATTGTTATGAAAGCCTTCCATTAGTGTTTGCTTCCAGTGGTCTTTCCAAATGCCAAATGTAATTCCAAATGTATCATTTACTGAAAAGTAAATGGCACTATTTCATACTGGTTGTGATTTTCTTTGATCTTTTCTAACTGGTATGGAAAACAGTGTTGCATATTTCATCTAGGGAAGCCATGGGAATTACCAGGTGAGCACATATAAGGAAGGATGTAGTACATGTACAAATACAGCAGCAAAATCCAGAACATGCCTTCAAAATTGGACTACTTAATTTAATGACATTACAACCACAGGAATGGCAGTAAAATACGTGATCCAAAGTCACATTTGTGCTTAAATTCTTAGGCAGTTCAGACCTTGAATAAATTCGGTACACTGTATGAAATCAAGTTCCTCAGCATTATTGACTTTGTGTTTAAATTGGCTGCTGTTGACATATTTCAGTCCTTTTGGTCCCCTGTCTACAATGTCACAAGGAAGTCTTATAATACATTTGTAACACCTGTGCCCCTACTTGTAAGGATGGTGGTTTTCTCTGAATTCTTTCACCTTCAGTAGTATGGGTCATCATTATCTTATTATCTCAAGTGAGTTCTAGGAAATGTTTGTCTCTGTTTTGAACAAGGGAGTTTTTGCCCTATTTTTGTCCTTCTGTTTCTGTCACTGTCACTGTCACCAGCAGCACCACCACCACCAGTATGAGAAAAGATCTAGTTAAAAAGAGAGGACCTGATCTTCCCTAGGAGGCTGAGTCTGTTATTTTGGGGGAACAAGTGTATCCCTACAGTTGCCACAGAGCACACCTATTGCTGGAAAAGTAATTAAACTCTCTATTAAATAAAGTAGTATTTTTGATTAATATTTCAATGTATTTCTGGGTAATATTTATGTTGATTTGTACTAATGTTATTTATTAATTCCTTGAAGTTATTAAGATGAGTAGATGAGATGAACTGCCATTTTTGGTTCCTGAAACTGCCATTTTCAGTTTTAATCTTCAGCCCTTGTAGGGATACAGCTGCTGCCGGAGCATGACTTAGTGTAATCCCTTATTAATATAGCCTCCCTTTCAGCTGCTTCATTATCACCCTGTGCATTACAAACATTTCCAAGTTATGGAACTAGAAAATACCTTACCAACAGGAATCAGAAGATTGTACAGAAGTCTTCTCTGGCCCACTCACTAGAAGAAGGAACGATATAAGATTTCCAATCCCAAAATATTGTGAGAAGAAAAATTATAGGGTCTCCAGGGCTAACAACTTCTCCTCTTTATTCAACGGGTTTTTACAAGGAAGGCAGGAAAAGAAGACAGGACAGCTACAGAGCATCAAAATGAGCCAGACACCTAAGATGGCATAATTTCTTCAGCTCAGAGGAATCAGTTAGACTGCAACTTCCCAGATGAGTTTGCCAAAACACAGTACGGCTTTTAGGTTAAAGAACTCCCTTTAATTGCTGCAGTATGATGTAAAAAATGCCAGTTGATAATTTAAATATGAGTAGCAAGGTCCATTAACAAATTTATATCTTGAAAGCTGACATGAACTAGCCTCAGTAGAAATTCTTAGCAACTATTAGTTTGCTGAAGAATACATTTTTTAATGTGTCCTTTGGAGTGACTGCTTCACACAGTTCCATAGGTGCTTTGGAGAATACTGATTATAACTAACAAATTGACAGATGTGCCTGAACAGGTAGTCAGAGGGGTCATTATAATTTGGTCTGCTCTTTCTTTCTTCTCTGGATGATGAGGATGCATGTGCTTGAATAAAATTACTCTGCACTACATTAAAACACCCTTACCTGCCTGACAACCTTAATAAAGTTCCTATTAAAATCAGCAGGGAAGAACTCTAGATAAATTCAGAAACTGCAGTAAGGACTGGCTTCACAAATTTTAGCTTCTATGGTTGTACTGTAGACATACTGTAGACAGAGAGCCAAATTAGTATTGGCTTGTAGATTAATTAAGCAAGACAGGCTTCCACAGCATCATTATGAACTTGTATGTTCACAGCTGTTAGTTCATCAATATGCAAGAACTTTGATTTTAAAGTGCATGATGCAAAAATGTTGCCTGATTGCTCTGCATGAAGAGGAAAATTCTCTCTCCCATTACCAGGTTCATTTAGCAGCCAAAGCTTTTTTCTGAAAGGATTTCGTTTATCTGCAGAATGAGATATTTCTTCTGTAGTAGGAGCAAACCTAGACAAAAATTATGTTGGAGTATACAGACCTCTTTAGACTTTCTGGAACCAATTGATAAGACAATTGCCAAGGAGCTGTTGTGCACATTGCACAGTCCTGTGAAACAAGCAGGTATACAGGGCAATAGGAAGAAACAGAATGGGATTTAATACAAGCTAAAGACTCAGTGGCTTTGTTTCACTTTCAAGAATGTGAATTAAATTTTTTCCTAAATGCATTGGGATCTATGGATACAGAAAGAACCTTGGCATAACAGGTGATTGCACAAGATAAAAAGCTGGGCAAACTGAGCTGTCCCATGTATGTGCTGTCTAATCTAATGTCTGCTAAGGAACATTGCAGATTTCCTTATGATACCATGATCATACCAAATATTTTTTATAACAACTTAAGGAAATTAATTTCCTCAAACAAAATGAATAAAATGTTTACAAGAATTAAAAGAAACGCATGCAGCATTTTCCCTTTACTTCTTTTTCATGGATTTCTTATCTTTCTGGGTTTTTAACAAAAAAAAAATCCAAAAAACCCACTCTACAAAGACTTGGAGAAACTTATATGTGCATTGTAGATCCCACAGAAGAGGCCTCCTGCACTTTGCAAAAGAATATGTAGAGTAGACCAAGAGTTTTGAATTGTTATCTCTTGTTTATAATTCGTGCACTGAATTATAAAGACAACAGTGGGGCAGATGGAGAAATGCTCCTGTACAACAGAGATGCTTTCTCAATTCAGGAGCTCTGGTACCCAGCCCCTGCATAAATGCTGTTTATTTTCTAGGTCAACACCATACAGTAGCTAAGAAGCACTGCAGAGATGAAACACTTTCTTAGAGGTGAATCTCTTAGACATGTGAACTATTTGCCAGAATGACACACACATAACATTTTGGGGACTGAGACAAATTTACAAGTATAGCGTCCCAATTCTTTTCTTGTGTCTAATACATTGACTCAAATGTCACTTATATAAGTAAGTGAAATCTGTCCTGCTTGTACTGTGCATTTTGCAGAATTCAAGCTTTGATTTAAAAATAAAAAACACATCAATTTTGTAGGTATGATAATGCATCTGTTCAGGCATGGGAGCTACTTTATAAACTAAATCTGGACACAGTGTATAACAGTGGATCTGAGAGAAGAGAGTTTCTCTTTAAAGACTTCAAATCTGGAACCCATTTATGACTTCAAGGACCAATAAACTTACATATAAGGTTTTTACTAAGGGATAACAAGCTGTTTCTGTTGAAATCCATTTTAGGGAGGGAATAAACTGTGCTGCAGCAGAGGAAATGCAGAGGTGACAGGAGAAGAGACAAGAAACAGGAAAGAGGGATGCAACGAGAATAGAAGAAATAGGGAAAGATCAAACTCCATTAAGACGACATTGCCCATAATGAAGAAATACCTGAGGTTTTGGTTGCAATGGTCAAAGGATAGAGGAGTATTGCCTGTAGGTAAAACCTTACAAACGGAAGGCTTTGTAAAACCATGGCTCAGGCCTGTTACTTCAGCTAAGTAGAAAAGGACTGTGGGAAAGTGGCTCAGCTGAATTAGAGGTAGGAAAACAAGTTATATAACCATAGCACGTTCACATGGTGGTGTATGATGGTTGGTTGAATTATGTTTGTTATGATTTGAAACTATGTAGCTGATAACCGGCTAACTTCTTAAAAAGGCCTGGTTTTTGCAGTAAAGTGGCTCTCCTCTGCACTGCCTGGGGACTCTGCATTGCTTTTCTTTGCACAGAGAGGTAAGATTTGTAGGTGATACCACTACTAATGACTTGTATCAGTTGTTTTAACAAATCTTTTACATTTGCCTACCAATATGGCCTCTGTTACTGACAACCACCAAGGTTTTATGTCAGAAAGTTTGGTTGTCTTGGGTTTTTGCTTATTTGCTTTCATTTATTGAAAGTACATTAAGGAAAGATTCACTCTTAATTTTTCAGGATTTCATGGAAAATCCTTTAGTCTAAGCCCCTCAAACTTTTCATTTTCCTGTGAAAAGCTTAACATTGCTTGCAGGAGAAAACACAATTGAAAATTAACATTCTTTTTTGATAAGTGATTTTAATACACACAATATTATATTGAACATGATAGTATTTTTCAAGCAAAAAGATTAAAATATGAGCTACTAACTTCACTGAATGGAATTATTTTCTACCTTAAAGAACTGCCCTGGATCACAACAACTTCTCTTCTTATTGCCTAACTGCTGAACTAATTTGTAATGATTTCCTGCCACTACCTCAGAAGAGAAAAATTTATGGAGTAAGGGGAATCACACTAAATATACCCTGAGTCCTGTGATAGGGATCCCGCTGGCAGGAGCTGCACTGCAGCTTATGAAGTCTCCTACAGTAAATACAGCAGATGAATAACACTTGCCGAAGGGTATTTCAAAGAATGACCAGATATGCCTCCAAGATGCTGTCCCCACTGAGCACAGGGAGCAAACTCAGATGGATGCATTGATCTCCCAACAAGACTGAATCCATCAGGCACCTCCACTTTGCTCAGGGTTACCTCAAAAGCAGGAGGTTACTTAGCATCACTTCTCCAATCAAGGCAGGTGATATTCTAAGGCTCATCCATCTTCCTAAGCTACTGAGAGTGAGAGCCAGCTTTATCTGGACTTTGTGGAACTTCTGAAGCCCCAGCATTCCAGAGAGAGAATGTCTACATGCCATTCATCATCCAGAAGCAACATGTGGTACCCTCTGGATGATGTGGCAGGTTCATAGTCTAGGGAAGACAAAACTCAGAAGTGGGTTTCCCTGAACAATTCAAGTTGAAACTTTTATGCAGAGGCCACACAAAATTATTGGTTGCTGCAGCAGAGCCTTTGAGGCAGGACAAGCTGCAGAGGAGGCTGCAATAGTAATCAGAGGCACAGAACTCAAAGGATCTCGGGTCCATCTAGGCACAAAGTATCTCAGCAAGATGACAATAGCCCAAGCAAATCCTGTCTTGCACATAGGAGACAGGAAATATTTTGTGAATTTGCTTTTGTTATGTAGTTCGGAGAGGCATTGCAGAAAATGTGTGAAGACAGCAAATAGTAGTGGGGATTAATTGCTGGAAGCACGTGGGGAGCGAAAAGTGAAGAATCTAATGGAAAAGGAGGGATGGAGGTGGGCAGCAAGAAAATGCTTGTCAAAAATACAGCAGAAATAAGAGACAGCAATGTAAGGACAGCTAAAGGTTACACATGTCAGGAACACAGACAAAGGGAGAGAAAACAGATCTGTTTCCTGACTCTTCTTAGGGTAAGACATAAAGATATGGTGGCTTCTGTTGTAGTGTTTGCTAGGGCTGTGATGGCAACAGATGGCTTCGTGTACTACTTGATGGTGTCTGTTGCTGAGAGGAGAGGGGAAAGCAAGGTCAGAGTAGGTGCACAGGGCCTGGAAGACATTAATGGTGCTTCTGCTATGAGGTGCTTCCACAGATTGTTAAGGCATTAGCAGCATCCACGACATGTCTGTATCCCAGTGCCTATGTTCAGCTGCCCAAAACTCTATTCCACTGAGACCATGAAGGATGCAGGATCAATTTCAATGTGTGAATGGCCTGGGTTCAGAAGTGTTTAGGACTCTTGCCAGGGTCACTTCAAGTAGACACATAATTTGGATGCAGCTATCTCAGTTTGCAGGCAGCAATTTTCACCCTACAGACACAAATTAAGCTTGTGTTTTGGCCATGTGGTCAGAAATCACTGTCAGGCTCCCTCTGGTTACTAATGTGGTTATAGACCTGATCCTGTTGCAGGCAACTGAGTTTATCTGGGACAGAATTAACCTCCATCACCTGGCTGGTTTGATCTCCTCTCTGCAGTTCCCTGCATTGGTCCTCGTATATGGGCCTCCACATTCATTCTGCTGGCTCTAGCTGACTTAAGTCATCACCTATGAAAAAGTGTTACCCTGAATTTCTTATCACCTTTGTCCCTTTAGAAGTTGCAAAGGGCTTAAGACATCTTAGTGACTGTGAGCTCTTCTCTGTAACTCATTGGTGTCATGGGTAGAGCTTGGAGACAAAGTGACAGCAATGTGTGTACATACAATGTGGTACTACAGCAGCAATGGCAGTGGAAAGCATTACCTTACTCGAGAACACCCTTTCAGACCCTATGAAAATGCAAGGAAGAAGGGAAAGAAGGAATACTTTGTGATCGGCAGGTGAAGGTCAAGTGCACACGCTTACAACACACACTCACTTTCTCTTCTCTTCTGCTTGACACATTGATCATGGAAATGTGTGCAGGACTCAGCTCACAGGGAGAAACTCTGCCAGACCAGAGGGAAGATACCTGTTCCAAGGACACAACATCTCGTGTCCTTCCCTTGCTTTTTAAGTAGGATTATGATAGCCTCTCAGCATTAAAATAAACTGAAATACTTCAAGCTATTTAAATTGAAGTTAATTTTATCCTCCTGTACTGTGGAATAAAGAAGTATTTGCTGGTACTTTAGGTAGAGAAGAGCTAAAATGAAATACGTTTTTTGTTTGTAGAAACTTCTTTCTACATCAATAAATATAGCAAAGCCAATGCTTGCCATGTTCTAAATTCTTACACAGGTTTCTGCTTTCCATCCATTTCAACAGATTCACTGACATCCAAATGCTTTGTTATAAAGGTTGATAACTGCCACAGTAATGGGAGGCAGAATCATCCATTATCCAAATAACTTTGCAGACAAGCACTAACTAATATTTTAATTCCCCTATTATGTATGTCTGGTCATCTTCCAGTTCTGCATGAGCACCTCCAACCCAGGTTCCTGGAGTTGGAAATGCACCTGGTGTTTCTACACCATTCTAGACCATTAACTGTTATGGCTTAAAATATTTTAATTAAAATTTCATATTAATAATACCAAACACATAATGGTTTGTTACTGAAGATGATTTCACACAAGTGCAGATCGTTTCACACAAAAATTCTTACATTTTCTTCCACTGAAATAGTCTTCACTTCTCCTCCACCACCAGAAATGAAGTAACCTTCAGTTTTATGCTATACAGCAGATATTGGAAACATGAACGTCTCCCTCCTTGGCCTACAGCTCCTGGCTAAATCACCCATTTCCCTTTTCTGCTCTCAGGCAGTGTAAATTATTTCCCTGCACTGTTTGCTGGGATCCAAGAAACAAACGATAAACAGAATCACTAACGTATTTGGAGATCGAATGCACAATAGAATGCCCTCATAATTATCCCAAAGAAAAATGGGGCTTAAGTTGTGACTAGCACCATTGCCAGAAGAAGACATTACCCACCTTCAAATCTTAGGTATGGAACATGTTTAAATCACAAAATACAGAGAATTTACTGGAGGTTTCACTAAATAGCATCTCACAAAACATCAGGGCTCCTGTGCACCTGGAGATGGAAACTTTTACCCAAAAGTCCATCCAAAGGCAGAAAGATTGCATTGTGCTGAGGGGGAAGAGCTGGGTGATCCTTCTCCCCAGACAGCACCCAGCACCAGCAGATCAGTCAGAGAAACTGTCCTTCCATGGGGTGGCAGGACAATGGTAAAAGGAGCAATAAACCCACATGTTCTTTCAGATGCTCCTGAATTGTCTTGCAGAAGCACTTGGGACCTGGATGCAATGACACTTCTTTATGTGACCTGGGGTTCTGCCTCTGTCCAGCCAAGAGTGCAGCAAATGTTATCCATTTGCCATCAGGGCTGGCATGCCAGTGATCTTTTCAGCTGATTTGGTTGAAACTGTGGGTTTGGCTCTTCCTGATGCCTCTCATGCTTACTTCCTTTGGTGAAATTAGGGCTTCACATGCAGAGTATATCACCTGTAGCTCCAGAATCAATCTAATCCAGTGAACAGGACTGTGTTCTCTCCTTCCCCCTTGCACACCTCCTCAACTGCTTTGGGGGGATTCTGCTCTAAAGGTTGTGATCAGAGATGATGGAATTAAATTTCACAAGATTTAAAAGAAACTTTGGAAATGATGGACCATTCCTGTCCTCATTCATCCATGATTGTGTTAAAATATTCAGTTCACACAGCGTTCAGCACTGGTGCCTGTCAGATCTGATGGTTCTGCTTGCTTATCCAGGTATAGAAAGAAACAGGTAGAATATGCTGGGCACTTGTACTATACTGCTGCCTTGTGGTATACCTAGTTCTCTTTTACTTATGTAGCAAACCTCTTTGATGCACCTTTTCCATCTTGTGACACCACAAAAAAGCAAAGAGCTCTCATATCCTTCATGAAACCTGCACCACCCTTTCAAACCCTGCAATAGACGGCAATTCATTTTCATATTTTCATATTTGTCAGAATATTTGAGAACAGGGTACTTGCAGCTTTTGAGAAATATGTGAGGCACTAAGTCCACTGTGCTTCCACATGACCTTCAAACCAAAGGTCAACCCATGTTCTCAACACTCTCAGCACAGATGGTAAATTTGATACCACGCTGCTGGCATGAAGGACCATTTTGGTGTCTAAAATAAAATACAGCTAAAAGCTCTAAATTTTGCCAGTGTAGAATGACTCAAGAAAAAAGTGCATTGTTGTTCCAAGACCAATGATGCTGATGTGGGAGTTCAGAAAGTTGGCTGAGAAAATTATGAGACCCAGTCATTTGAAGAAATAATTATTGCCTTACTTCCTGCTTGAATTTGACCTGGCTTGTCAAAGGAATGGAACTCCCTGGCTACCCACCTCTACTGAGCTGGCAGTGTCAGAAACAAAACCAGCACACTGTAGCTGAATTTCTCAAGCCAAAACAGAAAACCAAGCAAACAGGATAAGCATTTTTATTGCTACTCAATTCTGACACAGCCATCACTTCTCTGTACATTATTTTCAAAAAGGAGGGAAACCAAAACTAAGCAAAACTAACTTGAGGCTTTAAGGGGGTGAAAGAAATGTGGATCTGAGATTATATATATATTTATATATATATGTATATATACCCCAATCTCCAGGCAAATGAATGACAGAAGAGACATTTGGAAATTAGGTGGAAAGTTACCTACTGTGCACAAAACCTCAGAAAGCCTTTACTCCTACTATCTGTTCCCTGTCCTATCTACTAGCAGAACAATTACCTGATGATTTACAACAGGGGCACACATGCAAAAACTAAATATAGCTCAGTCATAAGTGTTTATATTTGAAACATCTATAAAACTGGATACAAAACAAAGGCACTGCAGCAAAACACACACAAAACACAGAGAAACCCGTGACATGACACCAGGATCTGCAGTCTGTGTATGTTCTGAACAAAAGAAAACACTTTTTACTGTAAGCATGATCAAACAGGTTACTCGAAGAGGTTGTGGAGTTGTCATCCTTGAAGAGGTTCAGTCTGTGACTGCACACAGTCTCTGGCAATTTGCTCTAGGTGACCCTGCCTGACCAGGTGAGTTGGATATGGACCTGGACATCTCCAGATTTCTCTTTCTGCCTAAAGACTTTTTATTAATTTGTGTAAGTACTAACACATGCAGTTCATTTAGAAGTAGTAGGTTCACATGTCATGTCAAATTACACACGTACCACTTCCACTCTCCTGCCTGAAAGCACAACAGGAGTTCATGCAGATCAACAGTCTGTGAGACCCAGGTAACCACTTATACAGATTATAAGGTACATTATGAAAATAGACTAAAATAGCTTATTCTTCTGCCTTGGTCTGCCCATTCGTCTTAGTAATTTTTGCTCCAGTTGCTTTCATTGATGGAAAAAATCCCAGTTATTAAATACAACACAATATTGTTATTTCCTTACTGCAAGTAGCTCATCTGGGGAGTGTGTGCAGCTGCAGTACTGTGCAAGGTAGGAGGGAGCTTTCTTATGTATCCACTGGGCCCTTTTCACATCACTTGCAATGATAAATGGCCTAATATTCACAAAACACTTTGTCCTTTGCACAAGCACTTATGAAGTAGATGCTTCTATTTTGCTGCCCTACCAGAGTTCTTTTTGTTTCTTTTGAATACTCTCCTAAAGAGAATGACGAGTCTAGTTAAAGGAGGTATTTTGTGGCAGCTTGCTTTATTTTATTTTCATTTTTTAATGTACTATTATTGTAGGGAAAAAGGGGATCTATCTTGCTATTTTCATTCCTAATTAATCTTTCCTACACTGGATGTCCAAAGGGCCTCTGGTGATTCCTTAAGGAAGCCATTTCTCCAAGCCAGGAGGCCAGTTTTCTTTTTGGTGGCTTGTCCTGCACCCTGATGGACCAGGTCCTCTCTGTCTTCTTTTCACAGGCACACATTGTCAAAAAGCGTGTACCAGGATGGCCCTATTGGTCAGAACAAGGGGCTATCAGAATCTCTACCCTATCACTGCCAGTTGCCAACACCCAAAGAGAAAAACATGTATCATTGTACTTTACAAATATTTTCCCTCCAGCAGTTTGAAGAATAAGGATTTTACTGACCCAGAGCAGGATGAATGTGTTTAATAACTGTAATGGGCTCTTCTGAGAGTTTTGTTCAGTTGCCATTTGAACTCCCTAAAGTTCTAAGGTGGCCATGTGTCTGAAATCTGTCTATGTGGGAAAAACCAGACCAAGGACTCTATTTTACATTGAGCATACTACCACTTAGTTTCTCTCAGTACCTTTCATTTTTGTACTAAACAGATGCTGAAGGACTGTTTCTTCAATGCTGGTCATGACTTCAGAGACTTTTGTACTATCTCATCCCCCTCAATAGTTCTTTTTCAGTCAGTTTGGGCATTCCTTGTACAGAATATATTCCATACTTTCATCACTCTTGTGGTCTGCCTTTATAACTTTTCCATTGGTACCACCTATTCTGAAATGGAAGAAAGGAAGCATAACATAGTACTTCAGATAAGAGCTAACCATCAATTTACAGAGTGGCATAACTGCTTTGCTATGTTCCTTTCTAATCCCCTCTAATATACAAGTGGGTTTTTGACTGTTCCTAGCTGTTAAACTAATAGTTTTCCAGACTTCATAGTTGCAGACTATGCAACTCTCATCAGTCTGGCTAAAAAGCTCCAGGCTGAAAATGAATCACAAGAAATTTAATCATTACTTATAAAATGTAAACACTTTCCTCTTCAAATCAAGTATTTTTTAACAGCTAATATTTAACTTGTCTCTCCTCTTCTGCTTTAGCTTTGGTTCTAGTAAGTTTTTTCAGGAAAATAGCGAGAAACCAACACATTTTGGGGGAAAATGAAGAGTATACAAACTCAATATATGAAACACATTTTCAAGAATAACTTTAATAAGAAAATTTATAAAAGGCAATCATGTAAGCCTTCATCTGAAAGAAATATAGACAAGTATTGAATACTTTTGCCTCTGTTGGTCCAAAAATAGACACTTGCAAGAAGGAAGTTTTGGCTGCCCTATTTTGCCACTCAGTCACAGTATCAGAATTTCAAATTCTGAAGAGTAGAATATTAATATATTTTAAAAAGACTGTATTTCGCACATAAAATACAACAAAGTTTATGAGTTTCTTCTCATCACATAGCCCTAATACCTAGCATAGGATTTTTTATGCACAAGATAGAAGTAAAAGCTGCTCTTAGAGGGGCAAAAAAAAGGAATGGTTATAGTCTATTAAGTGGCACAACTAGTGGGCCTAACTAAACTGGAACTCCATTATGTGTGATAAATAACACACAGGTAAAAGAACACTGTGTTATACAGATCTTTGATCAGAGAAGAACCCTTGAGACACAGACCAGGCCAGAAAACTATCAAAATATAACTGGTATGATGTTTCTAATAAAATGAAATTCTCTCTGAAGTCCCAGAAGAAAAAAATAACAAAGAGTAGTTGTGCACATTACTTTTATGTCTATAGAGCACAAGGCTGAAAAAATCTCACCATGCTTTGACTGTGAATGCTGGAATAAACCAGGCCAAAGAAGGTAAGTCTGCTCTTCTCATTTGTACATTTAAGTTTAGAGAAATGATCAAAAACTGTATTTTATCTGCCATTAAAAGGGGCAGCATCATCCTCCCCAACCCTTCTAGCCAAGGATCTCCCACTTACAGCAGCAAGAGCAGTATGATTGTTAGGTCAGTTGTAAAACTGCATTCTCAAAACAGCCTTCTTAAATGTTTTCCCTTTGGACAAATCCAGTAACCTGACAAACTGTGTCTAAATCCCCTAGATAACAGGAATTATCAAAGCTTGCGACACCAGAAGTGTGTCTGAATGGGATGGACACCTATGGAATGCTGCTTTCCTGTAAAATGTATGACAAATGCAGTTTAAAAACAGATGCCATTGCAGAAAAATCTCACAATATTAAAAGGTGATCAACCATTGGAGCACAGACCACCTTCTTAAATCATCTGAGAAATGTTGAGCCTGATTCAAAGGAGAAGGGAGCTTTCTCATAAAGGTGCCAGTATTTGAACCAGGGCATGAAGTTTTACTGAGATATTTCTGAGTCCAGTATTGTAATACAGAGTAGAAACTCTCATTTTGAAGGCTACATACGCACTCCTTTCTTCTGATGTTCACCACAGTTGATCATCTCTTCACTTGCTTTCCAATTACCTGCCTCAACCATTGGAACACCAAACATTAGCTAAAAAGTCTCTCTTGGATGGGATCCTGAGCATCAGGCAGGTGAATACGTGACATCCCCTGGAGTCCAGTGCACACAAGGGGTGTCATTTCACACTGCAGGCATCTTATTTAGACGCAACTAATCTCAAAACAGTGGTGATTAGCAAGAACACACCCATGCAAACACAAAGTGTATATTCTTCTGACAGAGCAATGCAAAACAATGTCCAGCCAACCAGGCAAACATGGAGACAAGGGGAAGTTAAAGAAGGGCCAGATGGGCATCCATGGCACAAAATCCCTGAGCATGGCACTGCCAAGGGACAGCGTAAGGCTGGGGAAGGATGCAATAGGGAGGGGAAGAGCAGAATTCTGACTCTTAGGGAGACAGCAATAAATCCAGTGAGAAATTGCCATATTCCAATATGAGAGCCATCTTTAACAGGCTTCTAGGACCTCTCTGGAAACTCTCCGGATTGAGCTTTTTGATAACATATGCTGTGGACCAATCCTATCTAAAAATCTCTTAGAAAAAAATAGTTTTCTGTATTTTTTCACTACATTAGACTTGCAGTTCAAAAATCCTTTCTTCCTGTGGCCAATGGCCACATTTCTTAAGTAATATTTTTATGATCCGGACCAGTAAGTCCAGTAATATTTGACTGAAGGAGCTGCAATCATAATTTTTAACACAGAAATGCTGTCTGCAAAAGGCCTGTAGACTGTGAGGGTTATACTAAGCAATCTTGCCTGTATAATTTAACCATTCACAGCTAAGTGATGGACCATACATGACAGGGCTGAGTTTTTTTCATTCCTTTGCAATAATAAATAATAAAGTGATTAATCAAACATTTTTGTGAAAAAATACATAGCATATTACAGTAGAACTGAAATATAAATGTAAGACCAAGAAATCTTTGAATGTTTGGCTACTTGCCTTTACAGTTTGGGAAGTACAGCAGTTATTTAATGGCTGGTAGAGTTAACATAAAATATTTCTCTACACTTCTGATCCATATTGCTTAATGGGGTGCCATCAAGGTCCAGGAATGGATTTTCAAGTAGGAGTCGTTCCCCTGCTCAGCTCTGAGACAAAAAATGGCATTTACTGTAGCAGCTTGCTTAGGGGAGCAGGATGGGTCCCTGGAAAGTCAAAGTCAATGTCTCTCCTGGATTTGCCAGCTCTACTCCTTTCAGCTTGGGAAGAGGACTCCTCGAGGAATACCACCTAAAAGCAGACAACTCACCTTGCTAAGGAGTCCAGGGCTGCAGCCAGGGCTCTGCAGAGTGAAGTGAAATGCAGTCTGACTGGCACGGGGAGCTGCTGAGCCAGGGCAGCCAGAGCTGCTGCTCCTCAAGGGAGTGAGTGTACCAAGCATTCCACCACCTGGCAGACAGCAGTCTCCTCCACATTAGAGATAGTCTTAAAAACAGTTAAACTGAAATAAAATACTCTTTTCTTGCAAGACCATTTCACAAAATCTCAAGCAGGAGCAGATGAGAAGAGAATAAGGTTATAGGGAAAGGGTGGTTCTTGGCATTTATGGTTGTTTTGACAAGCAAAATTTTCCTATGTGATACTTGAGAACAAGCCAGACCACAAGTTACCAAATTAGTTGTATAAGAAAGAAACGTACCGTGACACCCACTTGCCAAATCTTGGGGAAAATCTCTGCTCATACCCCAAACCTACCAATTGATTTAAACAAAAACCTTGTAGCTAGGACATGTGAACAGGCATTTTTAAGAATCGGGGGATCTTGCTCCTGTGTTCTTGTTCTTGCAATTTCTTAGAAAGAAACTGTTGCTTTTCCCAGAGAAGAAAAGAGAAAAATTCCTAACTTCTAGGCAGCAGGACAGTTCTTTACCAGCTATATTATCTCCCAGTTTTTATTTCCATCTGCACAAGCACTAGGCATTCCCAGCTGATCTCAGCTGTTACTTTCTCTGCAAACACATTCCAATTTGCTTTCTCTCTCTCTGTGTCTACCAAAATGGAAATGGAAAGCCTCTCCTGAAAGCTCCTGCTTTCTCTGCGTCCTAAATGAAGCTCTTTATGTGGCTTCTCAGACCTAACTCCAGGAGAACTCTCCTCCACAAGGAAATCTTTCACCATAAGTGAAACATCACTAGTCAGGAGCCTTTTACTTCTACTTGTTCACTAAAGTCATTATACCTGTCCAAGATGGAAGGATTTAGGGTCTGACAAAGAAAATCTCTTGGACAGGGGGGTTGTGCATTGAGCTGGATGTGTTAGAATGATGGAGCTCTGTTGCACTGCATATTTTGCAGCTGTGGCAGCAGATTTGGTCAATTCTGGACTATAGTTACTGAATTAATCAGTCATTATTCTGCAGCAGCATTTTACAGCAAAAAATTCATTGAGTATTTTAAAATGTGAAGTTTGTGCAATTATGTTTTTAAGTTCCTTCTCTTCTGTCTTGCTCCAATGCCTCGGGTCACTGTGCCTCTGGTCTGGTATGTCATGGTCACCTTACCCCATGTCTCTGGTGCTTTGCCAAGGGAGGCAAAGGAAGGACAGAGAGATGCTGGTTAGAAAAAGACAAGAAATTCTTATGGCAAAGTCGGCACAAATTAAATAATCCCAAGAGATATTTCAATTGGCTCTTTCAGAAGAGCAAGAGCTCTAGAAAACATTTCTACCACAGTCCTTGGACAAACATCTCTGTTCTCATCCTACTACTTAATCAATGAGAGGCTCTGCTAGCCAACCGAGAATTTTCATTCACTGCTTTTATTCCCTGTGTCACCTACTCATAGCCCTGATGTGAAAGAACACTGCACACTCCCTGAGAGATCCTTCTTTGCTTTTTGCTTTTATGGAAAAGCCATTTCACTGTGTTAATACAAGTCTGCAATTCCCCACACAGACAGCAGCTTCCAAAATGCGAAAAAGTAGGGCATGCCAGGTCAAGCATCTTTCTGCAATTGTACTGCATGTAATTGGAGCCTCCAGTCTCCACTCCACAACACTTGTACCCTGTGTCAGCATCACACGGACCTGAAGGGGGACTGCTTTAGAAGTCTGGGTGTTCCAAGTCAGAGAGTACTTACAGCTACTCCTGTTGTCACCCTACAACACAAAATAGATACAATGCATGGTCATTCATAAGCTCTACAGACAGGTAAGGATATGCAAATCTCTCTTGGGATTTTTAAGGTAAATCCAAAACACCTCACCATATGACTATATGTCAGGTTAAAAGGAATAATTCAAATATTAACGTATGTGACTTGCAGTATGGATTTCACAATCACAGCTAGCTCATACACTATCAGAAACCTGTTTATATTATCATAAAATCACCTCTGAAATGAGTCCAGGCCTTGTGATTATGATGAAGGTTAGTTTATTTAGCTATTTTAGTCCTATGAAGTGATATATTTTCCAGAGATTCATGCTAAGAATTCTTTCTATTTTTTTTCCATACAGTATCAGACTCACCCTCCCATCTTTGTCTTTAGACCTTACCCAGTTCCCCAGTGCTCTGTACACCAAATTTAGAACCCCTGCTTTGAAGGCTTGCAGCATGTGTCTGTGGCAGTGAATTTACCTTCTTTTACAAACCGTATTTTCTATACTACTCTCTTCACCTCCCACTCAGAAGAAATGCAGTTCCTTTCATATTGCTTTACAATTCTGGAATGTCCACCCTAAATCTGTCCTAGCTGTGAGTGTCTACAGATGTTTCTTATCTTTTGCTGTATTCTTAAATTAAGTGATTAGGCTGGTTTCCATGCAACTAAAAGCTTGTAAAGACTGGTGTGTATCACCCTGTTCTCAGGTTCTGCAGAAACATTTTGACACAAATCAATCAGAAATCGTTATGGTATAAAATCATCTTTTTACACTAAAGAGGTCCTTACAGCTGCTCCAAAACTTTTACCTTGACAGTAAGGTACATAGTGCAAGCAGCTGTGATTTCTTTAATTCTTGAAAAAGTAGTTAAAGCCTTAAATTGCTATCCTTTGGCTGAAGTGGAAGGAAAAAAGAGACCACATGTAGCCTATTAAAAATAACATTGATAAAGCTAAAGATGAGACATAGGCAAGGAATATCAGGTAAGTGAAGTTGGAACCATTAATAAGCCACAGTGAGTTTCCAGCTTCTTAATTAGAAACTGAAGACTCTTCTTTCAGATACTCAATTAAAAATTATACAGACATTCCTACTCTGTTTTTCCAGAAAAGTACAGTTTGAGTATCTAGTATAACAGTGTATACATGAGATACACAAAGAAATATATGCAATATGCATATTATTGCATAATAATATGCATATTGCATAAATTGCAAATAAATAATGCATCTAAATAATGTGTATGCACATAAATAATATGCAATTAATTACAGCTGAGACTAAAAAGCATCCACTATGCATTTGGTGAAGATCTAGAGGCCTCTGAATCCTGGAAAATTCTGTTTCTTTGTCTGGGATACTCTGGTGGCTCAGACCAAGGGTGAGCATAAACAGGAATTCCTGGATTGTTTTGAAATTCTGTCTCCACATACAGGATCTCAATTATTTTTACAGGATCCAGGAGAGGATGCCCTGCTCCACACCAGGTCCTAAACCAGCATGGACATCCCTCCCAATCTGGCTCAATGGATCATGTGCATCCATGTGACCATCAAGGAGGTCCCCTGTGGGATCTGGCGAACATCTGGGATCAGACATTGCTGGATGTTCAGCCAGCCCAGAAACATGGAACACTCAAGATTCCCTGCAGAGCTGGCAGCCAGGTTGGCAGTCCAGAAGGACTCTGAGGGGAAAAAGAAGAAAAGATGTCTCAGACTGCACTTCTGAAAAAAGTAATAAATATGATCTGTCTTGGTGCAGATCACAGAATCACAGACTATTTTGGGTTGAAAGGGGCCTTAAAGACCATCTAGTGCCATGGGTAGAGATGCCACTGACTATACCAGGTTGGTAAGGGCCCCATCCAACCTGGCTGTAAAGACTTCCAGGAACAGGGTATCTTGTTTCTGACCTTTCTTGCTTGATTTCCTACACTTCATCTCTTGTGTTCTAAGAAAAGTGGCCTAAGAGCATTGCCATCCCTTCCAGAGCTCTCTGCCAGAGAGACAATGCTTTTTTAAAGATCTGATTGCTAAGAAAGGAGGAGTGGAGTATCCTGTCTCTACTTCTTTTATGTCCCAAAGAAACCCATGGGCCGATTATGGCAAGTTTGGCAGGAGAATGGAGATCTCAAAGACACTTACCCACTCCTTCATCTCCTGTAAATAAGTAGCTAGGCATTTAAAACACCGTGTATGGTAAATAGCTGAGACTCCATGAAAAGCAATCCTTCCAGGAGGGAATCACTATGTCTGAACACATTCAGGGGAATAGTCTCTGGGACTTATTTGCTAAACACATTAGAGAATCTGAATGCAACACATGCATCGACAGGAAGCTGGTGTGGCTGCTAAACCAACCACCTGCATGCCAAGCATGTGATACAGAGCCTGATCTCTTCAGACATGCTGCCTGTCAGTGATGCACACAATAAACAAAGACAGATCCAGGGCATGCTAGTCTGTTGAGTAGAGCTGATCTAGGTCTAGCCATGACTCCTTGCATTTAAGGAAATTCTCAGGGGTGTTGTGAACAAGTACAGTTTATAAGCCACCTCTTAATTAACCTCCAGTAAAATAACCACATTATGCTTTTCTCCAGGAGCTAACTGCAGGACCTGTATTTATTCCTGCAACATTTGGAGGCTAGAAATGCTAAGTGCTGTAGCAACCTTCTGGGAGCAAGTCTCTTTGGTGTTAGCTCTGTACCAAGCACTTCACCACTGAGCACCAAAAATTGTCATGGCCACATTTACATTTTGATGATGAATCCTCATACTAAAGAATGTTTCAATGTTACATTGTCTCAGTCATAATAGTCAAGGCTGGGATTTTGCTTCGTTTCACATAGCTCTTCAGAAACTCCAAAGACAGCGCAAAAGGAATCAGATTTGTGCAAACCAAGATAATATGAGAGAAAGAGCACAGAATGATGTGCATTGCTCTCCTTACACTAAATATGGACCTGATAAAGGTGCACATAACTCAGGTGGATAGAAACAGAATGATAACACTTTTCTATTTTTTGTTGCTCCATTCTTTGTTTCCCCAATACCTTAATTAAGAATACATAAGCACATCCCACATCCCTTTTGAAAGATCTATATTTAACTTGTGCTTCTGGGTTGATAATTCAGGTGACTTGAGTTATGTCTCAAAACAAGGGTTTTGATAAGTGAATCTATCATGAATATTCAAGCAGATTCTCTCAAGTTAACTCAGGCAGGCACTGCAAAAAAAAAAAAAAACAGTAAGGAAGGGTGAAACAAAGTAAGGAAGAGCGAAACATTCCTTTACACTCAATAACTGGGGACCAAATAGTAATATCAGAATTTGCAACAGACCAAAAACTGCCTTGTATATTGAATATCGCTTTTCTTTTAAGGGGTTAAAGGCCATCTAATTTAAGAATTTAAGTACCAGCATGTTCACAGATGCCAGTATTCACCAACATATAACCCTCCTTGCTGACTAGCAGCATTGAATTCTACCCAGAGAGCAGAAAACATGGTAAAACACAGTGCAGTGAGTCAGTCAACATACCTTTATTTCTATGAACATTAAAGGACTAAAGGACCCTGACAGAGAGAAGGAAGATTTAAAAATGAAAGCAGTAATAAATAAGAGCAAAGATAATTCTAGCAGTATCCTATTACAATAAACCAATTTGCAGACCAGTGATGAAAAATAGCCAAAGGTGAGACAAGCATGACCCTTACATTCATTCTGAGGCCTGTCACTAAGAAAGGGGAAATTTTTCATTACTTTGTCATTTGCCTTTTCTTGTAAAAGATGACCTGTTAGACACTGATATATGCTGATATATACCTGTGTGTATTTGTATCAAAAGTACCCTGAAGAGAATATTAACAACAACTTCCATACGCACACATACAAGGACAAACCTTTTAACATTTTTGGGCAGCCATAGCAAATGTTGGAAAAAGAACCGGAAAAGGCAGACAATTTAAATTAAGCATAAAGGTGGACTTCAATAGCCATCAGATTTTGAACATAAGGACAGTGTTTGCTAACCTACATGACTCACATACCAGGATCAATATACCCCATTTCTCCAGCACCTCAGAAAATCAATTAAATGCAACCTCAAAGACTCAAGAGAGGGTCTTAATGATCATCACTATATCCAGAATTATTCAGCTGGGCATTAACCTACATACAGCAACATCTTCAGTTACTTAGGGTATTTATAGACATCTGAAAGTCCAGGAGAAAACAATAAAGAGAAAAGAGATAAGAAGAAGTAAAGCAATAATGCAAAGTATTATTACTAAATCTTTCATCTTGGTGAATGAAACAGAAATAAGATTCCCTCAGTTTTGCAATTCAGCATCAAAATACCCATATTCCCAAATTTCATGAGAAAATAATGGAAGATGAGGAAAATTGAATAACCCATGAAATTATGACAGTGTAAAGAAGGCAGAGAAGAGGTTAGAGAAAACAAAAACAAACTAGAAAAAATCTCATAGGATGATGAGCCCATAAGGATGATGGAGAGCTGGCAACTGGCACAGATGAGGTAGAGAAAGCAGCTGAAAATATTTATAAAACCCTGTGTATTGTAGAGTAATATTCAAGTTAATAATAGAATAGTGAAGAAAATAACTACCTCAAAGACCTACCTTTATTTAAAAACAGAATATAAATAAACTTATATTATTGGTACTGCAGAAGAGAAAAGTGAGGCTTTTACAAGATTTTTAATGTGCACATTCATGTATTTATTTAACGAAATCAAACAACGAGGATTAACTCAAGTCTTCTTTATTAGCAGCTTGGATGATTCAGATGCCTAAAGTGGAGGGAAACTGAACCAGCTGTTCTCCACAGGAGCTGATTTTATTAATAAATATTGACACAGAGATTCTTGCCAATATGTTTGACAAATAAAGACAAGTGAGTATATCAGCGTTATGTGCAGCAGGATAAGGATTTATAGTTTGCTTTCTGTGGAGTACAGTAAGAAGACCTTTTCACAACACACAATTTTCAGGGGAAAAAAAGGCCTTTGGGTTATTTTAGGCTTTGTATGCATGTCTACAAATCCTGCACTGGGAAGCAGATGATAAGCTGCTTTTTATTCAAAACCATATTGGTATACATATATGTGTAATAAACACAAATGCATTCTTGCCTAAAACAGAAAAAAATCTCTTGACCGAGCAGAATTAGAAGTGTAGTATGTGGATTGCAGAAAATAATATCACTGAGGATTTTAATTTCTGCCTTACTTAAGCCTTTCAGAATTCATCTTTTAAAGAGTAAAATTATCTTAAGTAGATTTAAGTTAATAAAAAGTACCTGGAAGAATGCTCTCTGTTCCCATTCAGGGCATATATCTGAACCACTCCAACACTTACTGAAGTGAAATCTTAGATCTTACCACATGAGGAACAAATGTTGGATCAGACCAAGATCACAGTTTTAGGCAAATAGTTGCTAATTTTTTGTACATCCCTGTTCTTGAAAGCAATAACATCTGTGTTAGATCTTAGTTCTGATACAATTCCCTTTACTGCAGGTCTCCTAGTCACTCACACTGCCACAGTGGTAGGTCACTCAAATCTGCCTGTAAACCAGGCAGTATCCAAACCCAAAATTTGTTGTTTGAGAAGAAATCACATTATGCTTCACTCCTGCCACCTGAGACTGTCCTCCAGCAACATCCCAGGAAGTCCTCTGTCCTGTTGAATTCCTAGCTGTAAGCCAGCATACAGTTAGCGTGACAGGATTTTTCAGAAGAGAAGCAAGAACTGTAACCAGCTCATTTTTGAAATCCACACAACTTACCAATCAAAATATTTATACCACAGAACACCAGTAAACTGTTCTTTTTCAAGTCATGTTAGGTAGTAATCCAAGGAATGTTAAACTCTTCTGTGTCTCCAGATAATTAATGTGGCTGATATTTTGAGAATGAGTAATACGATGTTTTGGAAAAAAGTTATTCGAACAATAAATAAGGATGTTCTTTCCTAACTTTCCCATGCATAAGAAAGAGGCATAGATGTTATTAATTTGCTTTACTATTCCTGACAAATACTCCATACCCCTATCAGCCAAACAACAAAAGTATAATATATTGACTTAATGAATTGTTAGTGAAAATTAGGAGTTTATTTTATTTTTTGTAATAATTTATTCTATGACACAGATGTTCATTAATATCTTCTTCTGACAAGTGATAGTTAGAAGCACAAGAGTTGGTTTAATGATCTGACCTTTCACTGTGAATATGCCAGTCATTAAAATTTTAGTCAGAGCTAGCAAGTACTTTTGGCAAATTCAGCGTATCCACATACAACTTACTAGAGTCTGTTGAAATGACATTTGACATTACCAAAACGTGCTGCTTTCCTTCAAACAGTTGTGCAGGCCAGGTTCTTTGAGAGCAGAGCTCTGCCACTGCACATCTCTCATTCAAGCATCTGTCCACATGAGCTTGGTGACTCTCTGCTCTGCGTGCAGTGCACAAAAATCCCCATCAAGCTGAAGGGTAAGGTGTGTCTGCTCATTTAGAACAGAGAAACACGATCTGGTACAACAGGATCACCACGCTGAGATGCCAGAGCTGTGTCCAGATTCAGTGCTTGGCTGTGGAAGCAGCACCCTGGTGGTCACAGGAGTGAGACAGCCAAGAAGTGTGACTTAAAGGCAGCGCTGCACAAACTCAGGTGAGCAAGAGCCCCTTGCATGCTGGGTGTGCACCGTGCAGTGCTGTGACTCACCAAAGTCCATGCTGGAAATAGGGCATGGAGAGCAAAGCTGAAGCAGATAACTGTTGAAAAACTTAATCCAGTAGCCTGTACTTCCTGTTTCAAAGGAGAATCCCAGGCTTTATGTGTCAGAGATGTTTTATCAAGAAAGTTGGCAGGTAGCGGAGGATTTTATAAAGAAAGTATTATTATCTTTCTGGGGCTAGGCTGTCCAAAGTTGCTCTGTGGGCCTTTAATTCAGTGGGAGAACTCAGAAAATGCAGGAATATGATCAGACCAGTGCTGAGAATTTACAGAAATTTCAATGAGTTTTTTAAAGCAAAGCTTTATAGCCATGAGTTCATTCACAGTCAAGTATTTAGAAAAATTAAGGTCTTTTCAAGGTGAGGCCTTTTCTGAAGCTGTCACAGACCATCCCAAGCCTCCTGGACTGAGGTCTTGCTCCCAGTTGCACAAAGATGCTCTGGCTGCTGCACTAGTTTACCCAAAGTTTCTATATCCTTCAATCATACTTTCAAGTTGAAGTTTAATGCCAACTTGAAATGAAAACATGGATTTGACAAACAACTGATTAGGTCACTGTGCCAAGTGGAGCCAGTTAAGCTTTCTGCCAGGTATTTTCTAGAAATTCTGGAGCCTGTTTTCTGTTACACATATAAGCACAGAAACTTCACAACTGTGTCTGGAGAACATTTAGTTCTTTTATGAGATTCTGGTCTTCCATTTAGTTTATCCAGCTCCATCTATCCTTTTTTACTGCTGTAGTCTGAGACATTACAAATACCTGAGAAGATGGGGGTAGCAAAGGCAGTATCTACTTTAGCAATAGAATGGTAGACATAAGTTTCTGTAATTTTATTTTTGTCTTTTCCAGTGAGTAAATGTGTGTGATTCTTTGCTTTTCAGTGAAGATTTCTTTTGCCTTTCTTTTTAGAAATGTTCATTTACTTATTTTAAATCATATTCACAGCCCTGGAAGCTTCAGTTAAAATAGCTGTGCTCATCTGAAGCATTCTCTTTGATCAATGACAATGATGAAATTACAGAAAACTCTTTATAAATTGGCATTGCATGTGAAATCATGATCTCTACAATATTAATGCAGAGCAGCAGATCCCCCTGCTTCCCTCCCCTGCTCAGCGATGTTGTTCCTAAGGCAGTAGGTGTGAAGCATTTTTTTTACTATTCTTTCTAGTTACATTAAAAGGAGGTAATAAAAAAATAAATGTCACTTTCATGATCTTGTTTTACATTCCAAGAAAGAAACCTAGAAAATTCCTCAGCCTAGGCTATATAGGAATAAATAATATACACAAGATGTATGAGAAATACCAGAAACAAGCCAGAGCTGCATTATCTCAGAACATTTCTATTAACATAATGTACAAACATTGCTCATTCCCATCATGATCTCACATCATTCCAGTATTATAAAGCAACACATAAAAATGACTATCAAAAAGAAACATTGGGGTGAATAAAACCTTTTTGGAACGACATCCTACCTACTCTACCAACCTCCTTTCTCCAGGTTTGGTGTGATATGTGCGGCATGTAAGCAAAGGAATCTCTTTTTTCAGTGCTGTTCTGGAAGGGGTGTCAGGAGGTGATAAATCTGTGCAGGGTCAGAGCAGGAGGCCCATCTCTGGTACACATCAAGGTAGGGTGGGGGTGCACAGCTGGTTCTGGGAGTCAGCAGCTTTCTCCTCCAGACAATGTCACGTCTCTGCACCCACAGCTCCCACTGCTTGGAGTGGGTCAACAAGGAGAGGGAAGACATCACTCATTTTTCTGATGGTGTCTTTTTCATCATCCCTCAGGGCTGCTATGCTTTCCCTCAGGAATGTGCACAGACAGAAGGGATGACTAGCACCATCCAGATGCCACCTTAACACATCCTTGCTCCCTACTGAGTAGGGCACCCCTTGGAATAAAACCCACTGCATCTGAAAGGACTCCAATGTTTGAGCATGATCATTACATGTGACATCTGGGTGAAGACTCATTACATGTGCACAACAAGGATCAATGGATACTGACATCACCTCTGTAACTGCTCAAAATGAAGTAATTGCTTGGTGCAATTATTGCTGAGGCTTAGAAGAAAGACTTTTCATGACGCATTTAATCAATTTCATCCATTATATGCATTCAAAGGCAGATAAAACAACAAAATTAGTTAACCAAACAACAGAAGGACTCAATTTTCCCCAAGAGAAATACATAGTCATCACTCATACAAATGTTACAGTCAAGGAGACTATGATTTGGTTTCAAAAGTGGTCTTGAGCTATGAACAAATGGTTTCAATTACAATTTCCAAACATATGATAACGCTAAAGCAAAAACTGTGGTACATATAACACAATATAAACCTGTGGGACTTCAGAAGAAACATTTATAAAATGTTTTCTGAAATATTTTTATAAAGGCTGATGTTACAGTAAAGATTAAAAAAATCCTTAAGATTTCACCATAGAAAAGTTTATGGAGTCATCTGACTGAGAAGCTGTGCAAGAACCAATAACGGTCACCAACTGGGAAACAGAGGCAGATAATTAAGGAAAATAATTCCTTGAGTTTTATGTTGTCATTCATTAGAAATTAAGTCTACTTAAGATGATTAAAGCAGAAAATAATTTTCAGCAGTAGAGTGTCCTGTAAATTGTAATGATACATTGACTATACTCTGGTTTTGAGTAGTTTTGAGCTGAATTTTTTTCTTGGGCAAGAAATCCCCGAACTTTTTAATAGAGAATGTAGAGGAGAAGGCTGTTCAGCCAAATATGGTGAACAAACACTAAATGTGGAAAAGAAGGTGTAACTACCAGGTCAGCAAGAAGATAATATAAAGATTACACTGCCTTTACATTGTTTAGCCAGACACTCACCATAAAAGGAATTGATCTAGCAAGTACAGATCTGGTTTTGATTCTAGTTCAGCAAAGCATCAAATTAATTCTTATATTTAAACACATGCTTTAATACTTTTCTGTGCTTTGGCTATTTGGATTCGTATTTTGTCCTGCCACATCTAGTTTTGCAAATGTGCTGATACCTATGCCACATCTTTTCCAAAGATAGATTTGAAATAAGCAGTTTTGGTTTTAAATGTAATAGCCACAGAAGTGGCTATTACATTTAAAGAAGTAGTTTTGTAGTCAGTTCCATGTCTGGATGTAAGTATCATCAATAGGCAGAAAAAAAAGGTAAAGATTTTGAAGAAACCATAGATGGCATGGAAAAAGGCAAAAATTAGAGTTTTTTGTTCAGAACAGAATGTATATAAGTGCTTCGTTTTGGGGGCTTAATTTGGATGATGCCCGTGTCTTAAATTTAGGCACAGTCTCTGATGTATTTCTGAGTGGAAATTTTCTATATTAAAAGTTAAATTTCAGACACTTTCATAAAAATATTTTCACCCATAATCTGATAGATACTGGTACTTAATGTTTTCTATTTCTTTGAAAAACAGCTAATGGGTCTCATGTCTAGACACACTGTGCAGAATCCACCTATTTGATAAAGATCCTATGCTGGAATTCACATTCCCAGAATCGAGCTCAATGCTTCCACAAAAGTGAACTGTGCCTGTTGGAGCAGCTGTGTACAGCTAAAATCCAGATGTTTATTTTAAAATTAAATTTTACAGTGCTGACATTTTCATTCTGATTTATAGCAAAGTAGTTCTTTTTAGAATCAAATCAACAATTCATCAGGTAGTACAGATACCTCTTTGCTTTATGCTATAGTTTTCATTGGATTATTCATTCCACTGTTTCAGGAGCTTCTCTCTAAAACTTTTTGAAGCTTCTGCTCATATATGAAAATATCACTTAAGACTATTTTGACTACCTGCTCTCAGAATCATCTTCATTTCAAAGAATATTAGGATCTTAGTTTAGTTAACAGTAAGGACTAGAAGACACACTGTATTTATTGGAGCCATAGAATCATAGAATGCTTTGAATTAGAAGGGACCTTAAAGATTATTTAGTTCCAGCCCCCTGTGCTGTGAGCAGGCACATCTCCTACTAAATCAGGTTGCTCAGAGTCCTGTCCAAACTGGTCTTGCATTCATTGAAGAAAATCTAATTAAAACAAACAAGTGTAATAAGTAAATGTATATTCTCTGCATTCATTTTGATAGGTGACTTTATGAATCATAATATAGCAGATTGGTTTGATTAATGTATTATATATTGTGGGAATAGGAAGACAATGCTGTAGCAACTAAGGGTCATATTTAAGTTTCTATTTTTACATGTATTTAAAATTGATTATAAACACCAACCAAATAATCTGTCTGGTTTAGGAAATAATCAGCAGCAATTAATTTCACTGGAAATCCCAAAGGATTCATGGTGAGTCATTGTCTCAACCTGGGCTGTTGTTGACAGGGGATTCTGCAAGTTTAGCATCCATCCTGCTCACTCCTGGAGGTCTCCCAGGATGGATGAGGACCAGGAGAAAAATGTGAATGCTGCTGGGTGGTGGCTGCCTCTCCCCAGACACCCTCCCTCTCTGGTGTAAGCAGCACAGCAGAAAACCATACTGCAAATCCAGCTCTGCTAGACAGCCTCAGTCCTGCAGCTGCCCAGAACCCCAGGGAAGGGTGGCAGCCCTGCTCCACTGAATGGATCAGCATATGCCCATATACATGGTCCTGCTCCTGCCACAGAGGGAACATAAAGCAGCATATGACTCTTTTCTGCCACTCAAAAGCATTGATATTTTCTTGGCCAAAAGGCTGGCCATCACGGACTTTCAGCATTTTCCACTAAGGTATGTAAAACATACTGCTGAAATTTGCAGCTTGCCATCAACAATTATTAATCACTGATTATCTCTTAATAAACCATTTATAACCTTAATAATCCAAGATCCTACCTCCAAATCCATGCCACCAAAGGAGGAGAATCTGCTTTGTCTGTAATGCAGAGGAGAAAAGAAAGCAAAGCCCCACTTACAGCTTGATAAACTTGGCAATCATCATCATAATTGTCATTCTCATCATCATCCTTCTCCTCCTCATCCTCCTTCTCCTCCTTATGCTGGCATCAGGCTGGTTTTCACCAACATTTACAAAATCAGTATGTTTACAGGCTGTTACCAATTACATGGTGCTGCTACAATGTCACTACCCTATACATATCAAGCAGACTACTTGTTCTGGGAGGAGGTAAAACTCACAAAATAGAAAGGGATGACTACTTAGACATAGTATAAATCTTTCCATTATAAAAGTTACTGTGGATGACCAGCTCTGCAAGGCTGCATAAACTGTTTTATTGAACAGTCCTTGCAAGAAGATAGTAATATCTGTTATCATTTTACCATCAAACCAGTTTAAATGTTTGAAGACCTTGTAAGGGAGGATGAATATATTTCGCAAGAGGAATCTGTAAGAGACATGACTACTTTTAGAAAGAGACATTTATAATACTACTCTATTCTCTTTCAGTCAACCCTGAAGCAGAGGTAATTCTTAAAATTTGCTGTGTCTAAGTATAAATATTTATTATACTGCTCTATACTTCATCAAAAATCATTATATAAAAGACTTCCAATGCTTGAAGTGAATTGTCTCATGTAAAACATCTGGTTAATTCTGTTTGTAATAAATAAAAATCTCCATCTTCAAATAACGCTGATGTGGTTTTTGTCAGTTGCTCATGCCTTGTATGTACCCCAAGCAGTTTCTGAAAGTAAAACCGTAAAACCATAAAACCTCCCATGTCCTTAATTTCTGTATTACCTGCCTAGTTTTCACAACAAGATTTCTGTTATGATACCTTCAATCCAACCACCAAATTAATCTCCTTACAGCTAACTTTTATCTCTGGTCCAGCCCTCTTTTACAAAACAGCATGCAGTGGTATTCTTTTGGTTTACAGACACGCACAGTTAAGTCTTCTGAGGCTTTCTGAAACAGCAATTTGCATTAAAATACACTAAAATGAAAAATGACAGAACTGGGACTAATAACATCATTTGGGCCAGTTGTGCCACAGTGTGATATCCAAAGGAATCAAGCATTCATTACTTTTAAAGAAATTATTGAAGCTCAGTTCATCCAGAAGTAATAAAAGAAATGATAGCATTAGAGTACTTGCTGTATATAAAGACTGTTGTAACCTTTACTTGACTGCAATCAGTAAATTTGATGACTGCATTCTGATTGCTTCTGAGTTTGAACAGACTCAACGGGAAAGGACTGTTGCCTGTAATGATCTGAAGAATTCTTCTGAGAAGGGAAGAGATAAATAATGAAGAATTTGGAGATTTCAGCAGCCACAAGCAAAAGCACATGCTAAGGGTGTAATTTTGCTATAAAACAATCTGCCTGGAGTTGCTGCCAGTTTAACAGCTGTGACTGAGCATCTCTGCAGCACTGCTGCTTTGCATGGGGCACTGCATTCAACATCTGGATGTCTGCAGGGTCATCCAGCCTCTGCAGCACAGGGAGCAGAGGCCATTGCCCAGCAAAGCATGCACTAGAGCAAGGCTACTGTCTTCTGCTAAAAACAAGGAGCAGTTATCGTGAAACCCCTTGCAATGTCAGTGAAGAAGACACACTGCTCCAGAAGGAGGGTAGCAACCAAACAGAGTTAGAGCAGTGAGAGTTTGGTCCCATACCCATCATGAGGGAGAACTTTCCTCCTCTCTTTCCTCACTTGGTTGGCTTTAATCTCTCTGTCATCGCAACTGCACAGTGAAGGCTCAACCTTTTAACAGCAGTCATTACCTAGGAGTCGCTCTCTTCCTCACATAGGATTACAAAATGGGGCTACGTAAGGCCTGGAAAAACCTGGGTCCCAGGCTTTCACAGGAGTGAAAAAAATACAGAAAGCTTTCTGAAAAATTAAATTCCAATTACTTCCTCAGCATCTAAAGGCTTGATTATTGCAGAGCTCCAGCATATGACTCAGCAACACAAGCAAATAATAGCGATCAATCATCTCTGTAACCCAAGTGTTGAGGCAAGGTATTTGAAGCGTCTTCCTGAGCCACACAGATGAAGACCAATCCTGCTTTATTCTCAAACTGCCATCATGGGTTGCAGCTCCCTAAAGAGTACAAAGCAAGTTGACATCAGAAAATCCTGATAAATGAAACTCCTTAAACTCTGTTATTGTCTCGACAAGTCTTTTGCTTTAATAAAAAGTGTTGAACTACTGTTGAATTCAGTAGTGTAAAAGTCAGCTCAAATACTGAATAAAAGTCAAACTTGTTGATGTGGTCATACTTCTAAAGATATGTTGGAATATGTGTATCTTGGAGAAATAAAAACCGGGTCTCTAGAAAGGGTCCATACCTTAGCAGAAAGTGGTATGACACCTTTAGAGTTTGGCCAGAAATTATAAGAGCTCAAAATCAGTTAAAAGGTAAATGTGCCAATACTGTTTCCAATCCAATTTTTTCTGGATCAAAATATGAAAAATAATTTTTTAAATATGAACTGGAAAGTGTTAATTTTGATTAAAGAGGTTTGCATTGCTTACCTCTTTTCCAGTTCATAATTTATTTTATAAATATGTCTTTTAGAAAACCAGTAACATCATGTGGTTGATCTCGCAGACTGACAGCTATAATGGACATCATATTAAAAGAAAAACACTTGTGAACTCCTAGCTATAAGTAATTTCTCTGTATTTTGAAATTCTGTTAGACCCATGAAAAGGTTACCCTGTTTAATCTGGAAATATTGCACCCAAAGGAGAAGTTTAAGCAGAAAGAATAAAACCACCAGGGTGCAAAGCGTTCTTTGCACAAAGTATTCTAAACAAAGTATTCTTAAAAGCAGGTGATATATTATTTTATGGCGAGCAAAACAGCATGCAATAGTAATGTGTCTTTACAAGTAAGTTTGTAGAAAAAATAACAATCAAACTGTGTGCCATGAAGTAAATACTGAGCAAAATGACTACAGGGACTTCTGCATTAATTTGGATAAAGTAGGAAACTTCTGTTAAGTTACTCTCAAAAAAAAAAAGGCAGGAAAAGTGATATTAAGTAACTGCTTTCTGTGTTGATCCTGAGTGAGCTGCAGAGGGACAAAGCAGATACATTAATGCATCATATGCAAGGCAGTGATGGAGCCTGTTGGACCCTGCAGAGCAGCAGTCCCCATGGCCAAACACTTTCCTCTCCTGTCAGGCTGCACAAGAAGGGGAGGTCAAGCTGCTGAGACCTCTGCTGGCACAGACACAGTGACATATAAAGCAAGATTAGCTGGTGTCTAAAGAAACCTCAGAGAAAATGGGAAAAAAAAAGAATTATTCTTCCCTCTATGGGAAGAACTTCCTTGCCCAGATCAACTGCAAATGAACCAGGTGGCAGGCAGCGAACAGGTCATCGTGTTTGCTTCTCTCCAGGCCATGGGCAGAGAGCAGACACCCTCAGGGAGCAAATGAAAAAGCAGTCTTATTCCACAGACTCTCAGTGGCACAGTCATATGAGAGATTTTGTCAGTAAACCAAGTTTCTTCACATTCAGTCATTGAGGAAGTGATAGCCAAACTCTGCTGAAAGTAGCCACTGAACTGTTATAACATTTTGCTACCTGTATATTCCTATATCCAATATTATTTTAAGATAAACACTTCTTGCTTTTGATTACTTAGATAGATTTCATTACTGATTTTGATATATTGAATACATTTCAATGTTTTTATATACCTACTCACTAATAAGAATCTGCTTTGAAGACATTCAAAGAAGTTGATCAGAATTAATTTTTAGAACAGCTGATTAAACTAAACCAAATAATTTTGGAAGAATGTTCTTTTAATATGAATTAAGGTAAACTGAATTAATTTGGCTTTTGCATTGGAAATAGAATGTAGTAATTTATTTTCTGTATGACATACATACATAGTGCAGTCAGACTGATCCACTATAAATGCTTACTGTTACTAAATACAGGAAAATTTTCCTAATTTGCCACTCAGTGCTAGGCCCACAGAACCTACTCCCTGTGCCATCAATCACCAAAAGTTGCATAGTACTGAATAGTCAACACACAGGCAGTTTGCTGACATATCATCTCCTCTTTTTAAAAGACAGTAAGTAGTACTAAAAAGTATAAAGTTTTCTTTCCATTTACTAATTTGTCTAAAAAAATATGAGAAGGGTCATACTGAGCAGCAGGATTATTATATCTTGCAGCATTGAGCAATGGAAGGCATTTAAAAGAGTATATTCTCTCTTCCCTGAAATAGATATCCTTTATTCTGACCTTTAATCTGACATAAATGGGAATGTTTATTAGAGACTGTAACTCACATCTTTTCAGGGTATCACAAGAGTGCTGTCTGCACTCTTATTTGTGATTAGGCTGAGTTTCATCATCCCTCTTTTTCTTGGTTGTGGTGATAGAGGCAGGTGCAGACAGTCACATTCAGAATCCTTACTCCTATGGTCAGTGAGGTAGCTAATTTCTTTTGTAGTGGCTCAGGTGCTTTTCCTGAGCCTTTGATATTGAATGCAACTTGAACCCTTCAGAAACTGCCTTTCTCTGCTGTAGAGGCTTAGATTTTCAGTGACTACACAAGTCACCAAATACTGTCTGCACACAGTTATTCTGTAAGATAGCTCAAAATTTAAGCCTTACTTATTTTGATAAGCACTAGCCCACTAATTCCATTAAATCTAACTACTTAGACTACTTATGTTTAAAACCACGACTAATTATTGCCATATACATGTCAGCCATTATGGCTGTTTCCTTGTCCAGTTGTAGAGAGAAACCCTATCATACCCCACACAGTACTTAGAAATTCTAATATTAATACTTGTGACTACTAATAGCTGAAAAACTGAAACTGTATATCCAACTTACTTTTTGTTAACCTGGGCCAAGCTATTGGTAGTGAATACAAATAATGAGGTCGGTGCCTTCCCTTTTCTTACTGATTTATTATTATAAGTCGGCCCTTGTAAGAAGATAAGCTATCATCCTTTGAATGTCAGAAATAAAAGCAGTAAATAGTCAAATGACATAATATCTCTCCTCATCAATACTCTGACTCACCTGCATCCACTCTTGGATCAAATAAAACTGCAATTTTTATTCTAAATTTTGTATCCAGTGGGACTGTGCTTGCAGGATGGCCACTCGACCTTTCCACTGTGAATGTCAGAGCAAACCATATCTCTTAAAGGTAAAAACATCCAGGAGCTCTACTAGACCACTGAGCATTCATGGTAGTACACATAAACCTCAGACTGTTTCTGAGGTTTAATAAACCTTAGAGACTTATTTAAATAACATGGCAGAAAGAAACCATTATGGACTTTAGAAGACTCTTATGAATATATGGGATCTCAACTAACTTTTTTTTAAAAAAATTGATTGGTCAGTTGGTTGTTGTTTGTTTGCTTTTTTAGTTTTAACTAAACTTTTTGGTTTTTTAGTATCTTAACCTTAGAGTCTAAGGTTAATTATAATCACCCTTTCTGCAATAGGGAGACTGAACAAAACCAAAAGATCCTCCCAGCACTGATGATGCTTGCAGGCAGGGATATCCTAGGCAGCTTCACCCCTGCCTAGATGTAATAGTGAATAAATCTAGTGGCAAGGTGCTCATTCTCTTGGGGCACAGTTTAACAAGTTCTTCATATCAACAAATCCATCCAAACCTCCATCTACTGGATCCCAGCTTGTGCTTCTCTTCAGAACCAACCACGGAGGGCACTGTGCTCACTGTGGGGAGCGGGCTGTCAGTGCTCACTTCATGCTTTTAACTGGAAGCTGCTCTAAGCCCATGGTACAGCCCAGCTAAAGGGCTTTGGGGTAGTACTTAATTGATTTGATAACAATTAATGTGTCCTTTTTAATGTTCAGATGCAATTTGCTTCCTTTGTCCTCAGTTTTCCAGAGCTGCAGAAAATGTATGGAACAGGTTGTAATGTCCCAACAACAAATGAATGGTAGAGCACTTTGCACATCTTGTGGCCTTTCCTGAAATTTCCATGATCCTTGGTAAGCTCGGAAATTATCAGCAAGCTCTTTTTTCAAACTTGAGCTGGCCTTTCTATTTTTTTCTTTGGCAGTGCCTAGCGCTGTGAAGATGGGGGTACCTGGGAGAGTTGCTGTCAGATTCAGGCAGTGCAGAACAATTATTAATGGTGCTGTTGGAGTAATTGTCGACATTTCAGCCTCATGGATTGATCTAAATTACCATCTGACCTATGTAATATTCTACAGTACCTAGCAGAAGCGAAGAAGGATTTTTAGCAAATTGCCTGACTTCTGACAGTCTGCTCTACTCCACTACAGCAGCTTAGAGCAGCTTGTCCTCATAGCTGTAGCTGAAATAAAAATTCTCCTCTTTTTGTTCTTTATTTTTCTCTCAGGAAGCCCTCAAGTTATACATTTTTTGGATGGGATGGATCAAACTTGCATTACCAACTACTCGAATTTATTTCACTTGTCAAAATATGTGAAAACATATATCTAAAATTTAAAAGCTTCCATTTCCTTATGTCTTTTTCCCTTTTTCAGGTGAGGGATTACACCTAGGTACCTATGAAGAACCTCTACAATTAGGAGACAAGTCCTCCTCCTAGAAATAGCAAGTCATGAGCACAAGGAAGGCAGGTACTTCATAATTTCAAGAGATGTTTCAGCTAATGCATTCTGAGAAATCTTTCAATCTAACAAAATGAAGGCCTAGAGAGGGTCAGAAAAAGATGAATAGTCTACAATACCCCTTACTGATTCTTATTTTACTTACGCCTGGGCCATTTCCAATAGTGGGAACATTAAATTTGCAGCAGTTTCTTGCAGGAACTAGGACAACAGCACAACACTTTAATATCTTGAGAAAATTAAAGACAGAAAACCCCATTCCTCTAAAGCATTTTCTCAAAAGGGAGGTATATATAGCCACAGCTTGATTACAGCCTCTGCAGGTTTCTGAAGCAGATTTTTTCAACCACCAGACTGGTTAGAGAGAGTGTATTCTGTCTTCTATTTTGTTCTGTTGTTTTTGTTTTACCTACCTTTACTTTACTTTACTTTACTTTACTTTACTTTACTTTACTTTACTTTACTTTTACTTCTACTTCATCTTTACTTACATCAAATGGTTTTTATGTCCAGTTCTGAGCTGCTGATGCTTTACTCATGAGGAGAAAGTTAGACTGAACTTCCCCAGAGATGTCATCACAATATATAAGTAGGAGAATTCCAGATACAACAAAGTCTGTGGTGCAGCTGGCAGTAGGAGGATTGAGCTTAACCCAATGCCTTTGTTTATTCCCTGCCACAGGCTGGATCTTCCAGGGCCTCATGCCCTCCTTCAGCTGACTCCCAGAGGTTGAGTGCCTGTGCAGTAAGATGTGGCCACAGCAGCTGGCCTCAGGCATGATCTTCCCAAGCCTTTGTTGTTGCTTTACTCCCTCTTAGGGAAATAGAGCTGCCTGTGCTAGAGCTGGTTTACCCTGCTGGATGGGTACGTACCCACTTGGTAACATAATCCAATTGGTTCCATCCTTGCCTACCAAAACTGGTGTCTGCCAGATCCATTGGAGAAAGGAAAGCTGCATAGTCAGACTGTGGAGAATCTAGAGCACCTGAACCTCCAACATGGGACGGAGGCACAGAGCCTCTTTTCTTCTGCCTTAAGATTTCATCAGCCTGGCTCTGTCCCTGGAGCTTTTATGGGCTTAGCCAGCACAGTCCTCATGGAAAAGAAGAGATGTGTGGGGACAATGTTTTTTTTTTTTTAAATGTCCAGCAGTTTCATGATTTGGGCTTGCATTAGACAAAATATTGGACTAAATACTAATCTTAAAATCTAAATATTTAATTTAGATTTTAAATCTAAATTATTAGATTTTAATCTAATTAGATTTTAAATCTAAATAAATCTAAATATTATTAATACAGTTTGGCATTTTCCTCAGAAAGCCTGTGTAGCAGCAGAGGTAGGTAAGTCTGGTAGCCACAGTGGCTGCAGGAGGCAACAGCTGGCAAATTCTGACACCAGCTGACAATGACCAGCAGGTCATTTTCTCCAGGCAACAACTGACAGAACAAGAGGACACAGTTTTAAGCTGCATCAAAGGAAATACAGGTTGGATATTAGGAAAAAGGTTTTCACAGAAAGGGTGATAAAGTACTGGAATTGTCTGCATGGGGAGGTGGTGGAGCGACCATCTCTGAGTGTGTTTAAAAAAAGACTGGATGGGGCACTTGGTGCCATGGTTTCGTTGAGGCCATAGGGTTGGATTGGACTCAATGATCTTGGAGGTCTCTTGAAATCTTATTGTGATTCTGTGTGATTCTGTGTGATTTTTCATATCAAGCTGCAAACTGACAGAAGTATCCTAATTAATAGCTTTGTGGAGCTTAGCACGAAGCCCAATGATAATCCTCAGGCACTAAATTATTCCTCTTTATTACAAACATCTAAGTGCAAAAATACCTCAAACACATTTATTTCTATCCTATTTATGTTGAGGTTTTTTCAAAATCCCATTCAAATTGGTGGGATTATTCTTCTTATGTGATTTTAAGGCCAGGATTTTAAGATTCACTCAGAAACTGACAGACACCTTGGTGCTTAGATAACTCCTAGTGCACTCAAATAGTTGCTCTCTTGCAACACCCTCTATGTGGTAAGTTACTATAATATTGGTGGTATTACTAATACTAATACGCTAATAATATGTGGTATTACTATAATAAACCCACATGTCAATTAGATTATTCTCCCAATGATCTGCAGGGACAGGAGGATTTGAGGCCTTAGGAACATGTAGGTCCTCGTTCTTTCCCGTGCCACGGTATTCTGAGTTTCCTGTGATCTTCGGTACTAAAGTATGAATGTTTGCATATACAGAAATAGAGGTAGGGGAAGTAAGGTGTGCAGTAGCTTATATTTCTCCTTGGGGGTAAGGACAGAGCAGATGTCTGGGATTTCACATGCTTATTTACTAGCAGAAGACGCTTGTATTTAGCCACAGAAATATCATTGTTAGGTTCCTCTCTGCTTTCGTGTTTTTACTATATTGTCTTGTTACGCGTTAGCATCTGATTGTATCTTGGCATCTGTATACCATTCTACCTGCTTTATAAGGACCACAGTCCGCAAAGGAAAGTTATGCAAGAGTTTCTGGTACACAGGAAGAGCAGTTTACATGCTCATCTAGGAAAAATGAGGGTCTCTCAGTACTCACGCATGCTATCTTATCCTCTATAACTCCACTAATCAGATTTGACTAAGAGCCTTCAAAGAGCTACAAAACACTGTCTTAAAACTGCAAGGTACTGTCCTCTAGACACCTTGTTTGGGCTGCCAAGAAAACTGCGAATTCTTCTGAACAGCAAAATTTTGAAGACTTTTTTTTCCACCTTTTACTTTTGAATTATTTTTTTATTTCAAAACAGAACAAGCGAACAGCAGAAGGTAGTGCAGAAGAAGGATGCCAGAATGGAGGCTGAAAAATCAGTAACTTTGAAGTTCAATGTCTTTGAAGTAGTACTAAATAGCAGTAGTTCATGCCAGTATCTAAAAAATCACAGTTGTTTAACTCTTTAAGCTATTTTTGTTAGCAAAATTAAGAATACAGGCTGCCAAGGAACATTCATGCAAAACTGTGCTGCTAAATACTGTTTTCTATTTTTTTTCCCATCTCAATTCCNATATATATAAATAATAAAAATTCATCATTTTAAGATGTACTTTAATCACCATTAGCACAGGTCAGAATATAAACTACAATGGGAAGATAGCTACCCTAGATTTACAAGATTTTATTCCTAGGACAAAAAAATATATGCAGAATTATGCAAAACCAGATCATACAAAATTATTATTGTGGCTTTTAAAATTATTATTTCAAGGCACTTATTGCTGGAGGTAGTATCTTTACTCTTTCAGCAATATCATAGTCTTTATAAAGCCTCAGTTGTTGAGTAAAGAGACTCCCTGATGATCTAAGCTTTCAGAGCATTCAGGAAAGATTACCAGTCATATTTTGTGAACATCATAGAATTTGAATGGGGGGATGTGCAAATATTATCATACTGTATCCTATTGTCTCAGAAACTCAAGCAAACAAAACTAACCCATCATTTTTTTGCTGTTTCAGACTCTTAATTTTTTTCATAAGTATTGATTTAGGTGCTTTATTTATGTTTTTTTCTTTTCAATATCTACAGGAAAAGAAAACCCTATAAAATATGACTCTACATCTCACTGTTTGGTCCAGCTTTAATGTTCTGTTTTTGAAGAGACAGATGACACTTGTACCAGAACATGGTATCTGTGTCTTTTGAGTTTAGCAATATACAGTTTTTTCCTAATTTTGAACTAAGCAAATTGTACACAGTTCTGAAAGCTTCTTAATTTGATTCAAGTATGCCCTTAAGGAAAAGATAGCAGGCTATGCTTGAAAAATATGATTTAAAATTTATTTGAACGTGAAAATGCCTCATTATCTCTGACGTGTTTGTGAGTAATAATGGTTAAATAATAAACCACTGAAGTAATATATGGAGTTGATTCTCAACATACTGCTTAAAAACAACCTGTTTTCCTTTGTGAAGACATTTACATACATCTCTACTCTGCTTTTGTGAGACCCCACCTGCAGTACTGTTTTCTGTGTCCTCCAGCATAAGAAGGATATGGACCTGCTGGAGCGGGTCAGAGGCTGGAGCACCTCTTCTGTGAAGACAGGCTGAGAGAGCTGGGTTTGTTCAGCCTGGAGAAGAGAAGGCTCTGGAGAGACCTTAGAGCCCCTTCCAGTACCTGATGGGGCTGTGAGAGAGCTGGAGAGGAACTTGTTACAGGGGCCTGGAGTGACAGAACAAATGGGAATGACTTTAAACTGAAAGAGAGTAGGTTTAGATTAGATATTAGGAAGAAATTCTTGACTGTGAGGGTGGTGAGGCACTGGAAGAGGTTGCCCAGAGAAGCTGTGGATGCCCCATCCCTGGCAGTGTTCGAGGCCAGACTGGATGGGGCTCTGAGCAACCTGATCTAGTGGAAGGTGCCCCTGCCCATAGCAGGGAACTGGAATAGATGATCTTGAATGTCCTTTACACACCCAAACATTTTATGGTTCAATAATTCTATGATTATATGATAGCCACTACAGTAGAAATTACGCACATCTTCTCAGCAGGGTTTGTAAGATCTACTNTTTAAGCTATTTTTGTTAGCAAAATTAAGAATACAGGCTGCCAAGGAACATTCATGCAAAACTGTGCTGCTAAATACTGTTTTCTATTTTTTTTCCCATCTCAATTCCCCTTAATTTCTCTTTTAAAATTTGAAATTACACGATTGTTTTGTGGCAGCTGTAATCTTTTCATGTGGCAATTTTTTTTCTTTATTTTCCAAAGGAAGCACATAAATTTCTAGTTTTCTACTTTTTTTCCCTCTTTAGCTCATCAATATTTTGAAGAAAATACATTTTTTACAGCCAGTATTTTCAAAGTAAGCTTGGACTGATAGATATGTGAATTAAGAGCAAGTCTTTAAGGACTATTGACAACCCCAACCTAAGTGTCAAACCAGATGAAACACTGATTATTGGATTTTTGTGGCAACGNTTGGTCCAGCTTTAATGTTCTGTTTTTGAAGAGACAGATGACACTTGTACCAGAACATGGTATCTGTGTCTTTTGAGTTTAGCAATATACAGTTTTTTCCTAATTTTGAACTAAGCAAATTGTACACAGTTCTGAAAGCTTCTTAATTTGATTCAAGTATGCCCTTAAGGAAAAGATAGCAGGCTATGCTTGAAAAATATGATTTAAAATTTATTTGAACGTGAAAATGCCTCATTATCTCTGACGTGTTTGTGAGTAATAATGGTTAAATAATAAACCACTGAAGTAATATATGGAGTTGATTCTCAACATACTGCTTAAAAACAACCTGTTTTCCTTTGTGAAGACATTTACATACATCTCTACTCTGCTTTTGTGAGACCCCACCTGCAGTACTGTTTTCTGTGTCCTCCAGCATAAGAAGGATATGGACCTGCTGGAGCGGGTCAGAGGCTGGAGCACCTCTTCTGTGAAGACAGGCTGAGAGAGCTGGGTTTGTTCAGCCTGGAGAAGAGAAGGCTCTGGAGAGACCTTAGAGCCCTTTCCAGTACCTGATGGGGCTGTGAGAGAGCTGGAGAGGAACTTGTTACAGGGGCCTGGAGTGACAGAACAAATGGGAATGACTTTAAACTGAAAGAGAGTAGGTTTAGATTAGATATTAGGAAGAAATTCTTGACTGTGAGGGTGGTGAGGCACTGGAAGAGGTTGCCCAGAGAAGCTGTGGATGCCCCATCCCTGGCAGTGTTCGAGGCCAGACTGGATGGGGCTCTGAGCAACCTGATCTAGTGGAAGGTGCCCCTGCCCATAGCAGGGAACTGGAATAGATGATCTTGAATGTCCTTTACACACCCAAACATTTTATGGTTCAATAATTCTATGATTATATGATAGCCACTACAGTAGAAATTACGCACATCTTCTCAGCAGGGTTTGTAAGATCTACTTCTTGCTCCACTTAAATGTGTAACTAAACTTCATTAAGTTTCACAAGTGCAAGTCTGGTTTTGCAACATATTATAATGTTTGATTCTCCTCTTGTTAGCATTTTTAATGCATGTGACCAGATTTCTTCCATAAAAATATAAAAAGAATGTTCTAAGAAACTGAACAGCTTTCTTCTAATGAGAACCACTACTTCACTTCAGCAATACTGTTGCTAGTTGAAGGAAGGATTTGCAGGCTTTTTTTTTTTTTTGTGCAACAACAGATATAACTTGTTCACAAAGGCCGGAAGTCATCAGACTTAGTTTGGTTAGCTTGGACCTGCCCTATTGTGTGCATTTATTTCCCTTGTTTCATTGAAGAAACAATTCAACTGAAGTCCTCGTCTTTCAGAATACATATTAAACATTAACAACTACTGCACAAAGGAAAAGTAACATCTCCTCCTTGATTAAGGCTCTCTGAAACAAGAGAAGTGTTGAGTAAGATGTCCCAAAGCTCATTGTCTATGCTTGACCACAAACTCTCTGCAACTCAGACTCCAAAGGAGGTTTATGTCTACCAGCCCAGCTCCTGGGCTGACTGCTGGCAGTGACAGCTCTTGACATTTTGACCTTGGGGATAATCTTCTTCTGCCCATTGAAAACCATCTGGAGATATGTCCCCACGTGGATTAGCTGAGCCTGTATTTACACTAGACACCTGGTCCTCCTCCAGGACAACTTGCAAGTGTTTTTCATTGTCAGAACGCCACGACAATATTAACAACAACTCCAATAATAGGACAGTGTCTGCAAGTATGCAAGTGTTCAACATTTCTCATAAGCAAAATGGCAAAACACAACAGCTCTGTACAGTTCTAGGCTTGTTTGTTGGGTTGAGAGGTTTAAATGGTATTTTAAAAATATGCCTGGTGCCTTTTTCCAGCATCTTCACTAAAAATCACTGGGAATTGAGGCTGCAGAAATAGTAAAAGTTATTTTGTTACTGGAAACAGAGAAGAGGAAAGAGCATATCCTTACCAGTTTCTCACTAAGAAACATCTCCAAGATTTATCAGCCAGACCCAGGGGTAGTTACATGAATTGGTCAAAACAGCTAAAGCTGGAAAAATATGTGGGTTGTGCAGATGAAGGTCCTGGTTGTCTGCCCTGGCATTTGCAAAGACCCTCCAGCTGCTTCCACTGCGTGAACAGTGCTAGCAATGGGGAAATTTCCAGTCCTACAAATCCCTCTGACCTCAGATGTTCCTCCTTCTTCTATCATGTCTTTCCTATGCAAGCCACATCCACAACTGAGAGCCCAAAAATGACACCGTTTTCTGTCTCCTTTCCTTTGCCTTCTCAGCACAGTTTTCCAGTTATCGGGAGTCTCTCTGAGCTTCAGCTGCAGACTGGATATAAACTCCAGGTTTACAAGAAAACTAAGCAAGTTTAGTAAACAGAAGGGATTATTTATACCATCTGTGCTTTAAATGTCATTTTGAGCATTTCAGGAAAGGTCACCTAAGACTGGTAATCCAACACCAAGTCTATATGTACGTGGGATTTTAGTGCATTTAGTCATGGGGTGCATAAAATTTACACCATCCTACTTCAAATGTGAAAGATCTTTTTTCATGGTTCTTCATTGTGCATGAGACTCACAGTGTTTTAAAACCAAATTACTTTTATCAGTGACCTGTAGCACAAATGCTAACCAAGTGTTTCTCTAAGTTGGTGTATTTCCTTACCAACCTTTTGCCAAAGTTATCTTTAAGAAAGTCAGTTTGTAACTGACACAGCAAATGCAATTATGCTGTATGTTCTCTTTGGAGAGGTCATTTTCAAAATAGACTTTAAAACTGGACAAAGGTTTACTGGTAAAGTAAAAGTTTAAGCTTTTAATATATTCCTATGCTATCTTACATACAAACATAAACACAAAAATATTCATATATGCTTGGTTTTCACTGTTTGTAAAAATGTTTCCTACTAGCTTTTTATACAAGTTACAGACAAAGTAGAAGGACATGCTTCATTATTCAGTTATGGTTTTAAAAGGTAAAAGGTATGAAATGTAATTTTTTTCTGTGTAACATTTTGTGGGCTAATGTTGAAATACATATGTGCACATATTTCAACATGATTACTGATAACAATTACAGCACATGTACCACACTGGTTATTGACAAAAAACATTGTTCTGAACCATGTCATCTAAAGCACAGTAGATAGATTGGTTTTTATTCTTATAATTAAAAAAAAAAAATCCCACCACCAGAAGTTTTCCAAAACAGTGTACATTATTCCTTATCATACACAAGAACTGCTAAATATCCCATCCCTTGCACAGTATCAGGCCATCAGAGATAGGTTGTTTGGGGTTTTTAAGTCTCTACATGAACAGATTAAACAGCCTGAAATATTTGTTATACAGAGGGACATACCTTCATTTTGGATGCTCTCTCACAATCCCTACTACCCAAGAGAACAGCAATAAGTGTCCTAGTGCTATTGTTAGCATCATGTACTAGCTACATTAGTTTGCATTTTATTTCCTAGCATTCTTCTTTCAGAAATAGTACGTGAAAATATTCATGCTCAGATTTTATTTTCACTAATGCATCTAAATACAGACATTAGTAATTCAGAAAGAGGTATGGAGGAATTTCGCCAAGAAAATTAGAACCAGTAATATCAGTTATAGTCCAGTACAGAAAATGTATCTTTTATATACTGAAATTTATCCATTTTAAATATGATCTTGAGTAGAAAATAATTTCAGAGACTTTTGTGAGGCTTTCAAAAAGAGGTGGTAAAGAGCTCTATTCAGTTCATTCTAAAGATGAAGCAAAACAGCTGTTGATGTCCAGAGACCACCTAGCAAAAGGAGGAGAGCTTTGTTCTCAGTACATCTGGGATAATCCAGAACACCTCACGGCATGGCATTATTCACTGTCTGTGTTTGTTTGAACAGGGTTCATTGCAGCTAAATACAGTAAATCCATGACTTTCATCTGAAACTGTTCACTTTGACATAATACGCCCCTGCTGAAAATACAGCAAGACAGGCATAGGGAAATTTTTGTTTGTTTAGAAGTTGTGGGAATTGCAAGGGGGGTGACAGGCCTTTCTCTTTATCCTCCCTGATAACAATCAAGTGAGGGCTAGAGCTGCTTTATAAATAGCAACAGAAAAGCATTTGATCATGGTATTAACTAACTAATATTTTTTTTTCTCTCTCTTGGATGATGACAAGATCACAGTTTCAAAGCACAAGTTTTAATTATTCAGTTGCAATACAGTGAATCTTAGTGAACTTCTGTCATTCCCCAAAGAAATCCATATGCTCTGAACCTGCATTTATGGACCAATTATTTCTAATAGAAACATCCCACATCTGGCAAGGCACAAGCCAAACAAATCCAGAAAACTAAAGCATCCTCTCACTTTTAACATTTCCATGAAATGTGCTCCAGTAGTGGAACCTGAGTCTAAGCTCTTTGAATATGTTAAAGTACATATTTCATACATTATATATCTATTTTTAGAAGATAAACTACTGTTTTTTCCTTAGAGACACATCAAAACTTAAGAACAGCCAAATAAAAAAGGGCTTGTATGCTAGAAGTTCATATTTTTTATCCAGTTGTCTAAAATTACCCAATAAAAGATATTACTCCTCACAACCCAAACCCCACTAAACATATGATAACTGCACTTTTTGAAAGATGTTCACAACCTCTACGTGAAATAAATCTTTACTGTTTACACATAACAGGCTATGTTAGGGCTTTTTGTGAGGGTACTTTTATCCTTCTGGCTGGTGTCTGTAACAGCCAAAATAAACAGGGAATAGGAGGACAAACTCCTCCTGGTTTCTAACAGTCATCTAAGGAGCCCCACAAACACCTTGTCATTTCTAGATGTCATTCTGGCATACACAATCATGAGCCAATTATTGAGTTAATTATTCTACAGCCAGACAGTAGAGGTTGTTATGTGAAGGCTGTCCTGATTGCTTGTAAGCATTGTTTTTTGAGACAATTCCCCACTCCCAAATTCACTTGAAGCATCAATTTCAACATTTAGGATGCCTTTGACAACAACTCTGCAAGGGAAATGCCCTTTACAGGCTGTAAATTTAGGTAAAATTGTCAAAAGCAAACAATAAAATCAAGTCTGATTCTGTGCACAACTGGTACCAACAAATTTCTAAAACATCTTTCATTCAGATAGAGGCAATAAATTGATATCTTAACTGGCAAAGATGGATGGATGGATGGATGGATGGATGGATGGATGGATGGATGGATGGATGGATGGATGGCATCCTTCTTCTTTTCCCTGTGCCATGTACCCTCTTCACCAGCTGCAGAAGAGGGTAACAGCATGTGGAGAAGTGCAGCCACTCGGTGCCATCTGCTGCTTTCCACACCCAGAATGGGCATCAGCAGACATAGTGTAACATTTCATTGCCCTTTAAAAAAGTGGTTTTGGGAAGACTTTCTGCACCACAGATCCTTTTATCCATACTGTGCCAATGAGCATTGCAGGACCTGGAAACCCTAGTGCAGTTAGGTGAGTGGACTCCCTTCTTAACATGTTAGAAAAGCTTCAAAATGTGCTCATTGCCATCAAGCTCAAGCAGTTCTAAATTTTGGAGGCATCAGAACTCAAACTCTCATTTTTTAATCTACTTTTCACTGTTTTCTGTTTATACCACAGTGGAAGCTGGCATTCAGGAAATCAGTATGACTGAGGAATTGATGAATTATCCAATAGCAGCATAACCTCCAAAGTGTACTTCTAAATTTATGAATACAAAGACTTTACCCCAAAAAAAAATCTCAGACTGAAATCTTTTCAGTTGGTTTGGAGTTTGACACTGGGGCTGTCCTTTCTCCCCTTTGCCCTGAAATCATCCCCACATCCCAAGAATTAGTTGCAGGTCACTGGCATTGGAAATGCAGCTCTGTGCTGCTCCAGCAGCCCTATACTTGTCTGGACTGGCAGGAGAGCCAGCCAGCATCCAGCATATTGTGTTGCCAAAACAAAGCAAAATAGCTGCAGTGAACTGTCTTCCCTGCTCTGCATTTTTTGAATATATTTGCACTCCACAGAGCAAATGGTTTTGCAAGATTCATAGTCTTTTGCATGTGTGTATCCAACGAAGTCAACTGCCTTCCTGGATTACTTGAGTGTGTGCTTTTATATGTATATATATATGCCATAAACAGTCTCCCCTGCTTGTCCTGCCATGTAGGCAGCAGATTCCCACTGAGGTGCATCGCTTGTTCTGAAATCATGCAGCATATGTAGTGAGTGGAACTTCGACATCTGTATTCCAGGAAGATCGTGGCTAATGTTCCTGAATTAAGTTGCTAAGCACTGTGCTTGTTAATAACTGACTAGGAACACGAAAAGGGAAGTGGCCAGCTTTGGCAGACTTCGACAAGATGTGTAAATCAAGCACTGAGTACACAGAGGGCTTTTAGGCCGTGCCAGATGCACACAGACCCCCCCTCCCTGCCCTGTTAATGGATTAAACTGTCACGGCATGGCCCAATATAAATGCCATGTGAACAGCAGAGCCTTCAGCAGCAGGTGCCTGGGTTCAGAGCCCCTGGAGTCCTGGGGGTGACAAGGAAGCCTCTCTGGGCCCAGCTGTGCCCAGCTGTGCCACCCCGCTGGTGCTGTGCACCCCGATGCCCCCTCAGGCATCCCATGGCAGAAGCCTTGGAGTGGCAGGGGCTAAGGGAGGTGAGCCCAGGGCCCCCTGCTGTCCTGGCACTGCAGAATTGATCTATCCCTTCTCTCATGCATCTACCGAAGCATTTATCAGCACCATCACTAGCCACCTGCATAAAATCCAACACACTATTTGCAACCTTCTGTCTTCCAGTTGCTGGCCCTCTTTGGAACACAGAATCCTATTAGACCACTTCCTTACTGAGTAGCCACAAATCTGCTGAGTGATGCTGGCACACTGAATCTTATCAGAAGGAAGCAGAACTTATACATGTTCTCATCAAATGTAATTACAAAGTATTTCTTGTGGCTGTAGACTCAGCAATTGGTGATAGGCTTTGGCAGCAGGGCTCCATCTCCTGGTTTTAGGAAGATATTGTCTGACATAAGGAAACAGCTAATTTTCAAAATACTTGAGAAATTAGGACGTTATTGATACACTGGAGAGATACTGAGATGGGTTAAATATCGATGTAATTTTTCATTTCTGAAGTACAAAAAACATTACCAAGATTTTATGATAATATATGCTGCTATGTGTAGCTTCAGGCTTGCTTCCTTGAAATTAAATTAAAACCCTTTGACCATTTAGGATACTCCTGCTGTCACTGAAGCAGTGTGCTAAGGTGGAAGGGACTTCATTTCCACCTGAGCCTTTTACTAGTTGCTGTAGCTGAACTTTAAAGGTCCCTTCCAACCCAAACTGTTCCATGATTCTGTGAAAACATCTCAAAGAGGCATTTTGCTGTTTTTCTTTTTCTCGGGCAAGGTCACCGGGGACATCATCTTAGATGTGGGAAGTGGAACAGCTGCTCCTCTGGGACGTACTGTTTTCCAGACCACTGTCATCCTTCTCTACAGAATTCATCTCACCAGCTCTGTCCAGACACGCTGGAAATACTGACCTTTGACATGGGTATGTCCTCACTAGCACTCATTCACCAAATAATTTTGAAACGCATTCTTATTGTTTTTTTATCTCAATCAAATGAAAAGACTAGGAGAATACTGTCACATATTTATCATCCACACACTGCTCAGGGACAGATAGACAACAATGTGGTCAGTTCATGGACCCAAAGCTAACTAACAGCATAGGAATTGCCACATTTCCCTGCACTACTTCAATGCAAAGCAACAAAAAAGAATAATAAAAAACATCACAGCATAGCAATTTGGGCAAAACTCTCTAACAACAATCCGTGTATGAGATGTGAGACCCAGCCTTATTTGCAAATACTGTTGTTCATACTAGCTTCAGAAATACATAAAACATACTTGGAAAGTAGGATGAAGGTCAAACCTTGAGGTGATCTACTTGAGTCTGTCCCTCAGACTGCAGTTTTTCAAGAACCTCTCCAACATGGATCCCTTTCTATGGCGTCAGTTCTCCAGGAACAGAGTATCCAGCATGGGTTCCCTGCCAGGGCCCTTCACTGCACCTTCCTCCACAGCATCTCTGCCTGGTCTGGCGTAAGGTCCTCCACAGGCTGCATGTGGATCTCTGCTCCACTGGGGACTTCCACAGACTGCAGAGGGGCCTCACCACGGTCTTCATCATGGCTTGCAGGGGACTACTCTCTGCTCTGGTGCCTGGACCACCTCCTCCACCTTGCTGTCTGCAGAGCTGTTTTTCTTGGTTTTCCCCTTTTTCTCATTTCTTTCCATCACAGCTCTTGTTCAGCATTTTTTTACTCTTTCTTAAACATCGTGTCACAGAGGTTCTGCCAACATTGCTAATGGCCTTGGCTTTGGCCAGCAGCAGGTCCATCTTGGAGCCTGCTGACATTGGACAGTGCCTGGTGTCTCACAGAAGCCACCACTAAAACCTTGCCGCACAAACTCAAGAAAAGAGGCAACCACTTCAGTAGTCCACTCTCATAACAAATGTCAATCAAGCCCAGAACCATCATATTTAAAATCTGCTTATGGGAATGTGGTATCAGCTTTTGGTCAATGTTACTAGTCACATAGAGCTGCAGCTGTATGAATGTACATCTGACGTTATGAACTGCACATCACTAGATACAGTGAAAAAAACAAGCTTCAGCTGAGCGGAGAGCTGGAGGCTGAATTCTGAATTTTCAGAGAGCAGTCCATGCTTCAAGGCAGTAGAAATCAAATGTACCACAAATTCTCCCACTTCATTCCCTAATTATATTTCTAATTAATTTAAAGCTGAATTCAGAAAATTTTTCTATCACTATATAATGCTTTATGTAGCCTGTACAAAATGCTGCACTGCTTCTTTTGTGATAATTGTTTCTTTGTTTGCTTTTTCCTCTTTTCTTTTTTCACACATTTTTGTATGCATCCTTTCTCTGTACAGCTTTGAAATGCATCATGAGATGCCAAAGAGCAGTGAGGTCACAGAATAATAGCTTCAATTTTCCTGATTTTTTTACTATTGAATTTCAGAATGCGCATTTTCTGTTGCCTTGTGAATAATGAAATTCATGAGAACTATTTTAAAAATATGGAGAAATCAATAAAACGTTCTGGTTTGTCCTAAAGAAATAATTAAATTTCCATTTTGTTCCCAGACTACGATTGCTTGCTTTTCCTCCCTACCACATATTACTCTCTGGTGTCCCAGGTGTACCATAAGGATCAGTATTTGTTTCCTGAAGGCAGGAGTGAACTTTTCAATCCTCAGGTTGAAAGAGGTGGTGTATCATTCGTGCCTGCATTACCTAAAGCAGTTCTCAAGCAAGGGGCAGGGCTGATAAGGATGTGTGTCAGTGCCCAGTGCAGACAGCAGTGCACAGTAGCTGAAATCTTTGCATGGGTCTCTGAAGATTTCAAGGCAGACACCAGCCTGGTTTTTTCCAAGCATATTCCCCAGTGTGTCAGCTGTGGCACTCTTAAATATAAAGCTATGGATCAAGCTCTTTATTTTTGTTCTCCCTTCCTAATAGCTGAATTATTATGGGGACACGTTGTGCAAATTACATCCTATTAGTATTTGGAACTTGCTAAAGGAACAGCATTATTGCCTACAAGCAGCTAATTCTGCATTTTCCACTCAGAGAGTGAAGGCCTCTTTGCTAGCAGAAATGAACCACTGGTCAGGCAGAACAACACCAGATCCCACCTGGCTACAACTCTCTCCCAACTAGTGCATGAATTCAGCTTCTCAGATGGGATTTCGGTGTGCAGCAGTAGAAACCAAGGGCAGAAAACAAACCCTGTCACAGAGAACAGCTCTCACACGGGTTGCTGTCATTTTCCAAACCTGACTTGTGTAAGTCATTTCACAGGACAGAACTTGCTCTTGTTTGCATTTAAATCCCTAGGTGAATTCCTACTGAGTCCCTGGATGGCTTTGTGTTCAGCAGAGTCTAGATCTGGTCATGGCAGTACACTGGGGCCAGCAGCGAGCTCCACCATTCTCTATTTGCAGCAGTCCTGGAAGGCAGCTCCAAGGGGAGAGGCAGCACAGGCTCACAGCTCCCACGTGTGTTTCCCAGCAATATCTCTAGCACCATGAAAAATTATTTAATGCTGATGAGCAGAGCCCTCAAATCTGGGTGTATTTAAGGAGAGGAGAGAACCTATATTATTGCAAATAATAATTCAGCACCAAAATGAAATGAAAAATTAAAATAAAAAATATATTGTTGTATACCCAAGGGTATATATTATATTTAAAGATACTTCAGGCATTTTCTTCTTCTCTGCATCATCAGTGGCTAGGCTGAAAGATTAAATAATCTTTCCCCACAATGTGTATCCTGTTCTCCTTCCTCCCAGTGCATTTCAGCACTGGAATGTTACATACGGTATGTGTATGCTGAGCTGCAAAAATTATTCTGCTAGAAAATGAGGAAACCTCAGAATTAATAAGCAGCTGAGTTTTGTCTGTATTTGAACTTTTCATGTGCAAATGTTTGCATGGTATTTCAGCTAATTCAGAAAGAGGTATGAATGCCAGACATGTACCTCAACTGCTGGATGAGATACAGTATTTTGACCTCAAGCCCAGTTCAACTTGTTAGTGGCTGCCAGGTCTTTTACACAAGACTAAACCTTAGAAGGTGAGCCCCAGAGGTCACAGAGGTCCTACTCATTTCAGTGAAGACAGGATGTCCTTACCAAGAGCCAGGCTGCAGAAGTAAAGTTTTGTCACTGGTGTGAGTCATGTGAAATTTAATTTATTTTATTAATTTTAACCTAAATATGTTTCTATTTTATCTTATTCATGATTTGAGCACTTACTTCTGAAGCCTGTCTAGTGAATTTTCAAATGTTGAACTCCCAAGGCATCTTGAAGACATATGGTACAGACCACTGATAGCATCTCAGCATCAGCTGCTAGGACCATTCTTGTATAAGCAAAATAGTAATAGTTTAAATCAGACACAAATGATCACACTGTCAAGGATTTAATGTAACTCCTCAGCATTTCTTGCTGAGGCTTGAAAATTATTGCTTACTTTCCCCTGTGTTTCTGAAGATGAAAAGTTGTTGAAAGCCTGTACTCTCATTCCTACTGCCTGCTTTATCTAAATACAAGAATGGTAAAGTCAGACACATGTTAATAGAGTTTTCCATCATAAACAGTTATCTTCCTCATATCATTTCTAGACTGTGTATGTGATTACAAGACTATTATTTCTAAGAACATGTAAGTTAGCAATAGCTGAGATGAAAAAACTTTCTTACCCAGATTAAAAGAGGAGAAAAAAAATCTGTGAAGTTCCAAAATGTTTAGCAAAGTTCTTTTACGCTTCATTTTTTCTCATAAAGTTTAATCCAAATCTTAATATATTAAGTGCTATTAGCATTAATTTCGAGGCATGTGATATAGATGAGGCCTAATCAGTTTCTATGCCACGTCATCTTGCATTCATATGCAAATGTGCCCAGATCATTTAATCACAAGATATTGTCCCTTAATCAAGCTACTGAAAACAGAAACCCTGCTAAAGAAAGGAAATTATCCCCACAGATCAGAGACATATTTTTGATTGCAATCTTTTTTTTTAATCTCTCCCTCTAGAATTCTTTTAAGTTATTTTAGGAAAATTAGAAAAATCCATATTCTATGGCTTTCAGATATCTTCCCCAAACATTTTTTTAACCTGTTTGTTCTTTTCTTTGGCCCAAGTTCCCAGATCAAAGGGAGCTTGATCTCTCCAGGCACACCTCTGTTTGCTGTGGGCCCTGGGGTTATACAATGTGCAAGGGAGGTTATCAGTTAATGCTGTAGTTAAAATTAATTATTTTTACCATTCATTAATTAGCTAATCCAGTTGTTAAGTAGCTGTTTGATTAACAAATAAAACATTGTCTAGTAAAGCAAAATGTTCAGAATTCTTTCTTAGTTTCCACAAAATTGAATTTGTTTATAGACTTCATTATCAGAACAGAAAATAAGAATCATTATAGCATTCCATGGGCTTTGTTTGGGATTCATCTCATCTAACCTTGGCCGGCTCACGTCAGCATTCACATCTGAGCTGGTTATGCAGAGTCTCTCTCTCTAGTGAGCAGCAAGAAACATGCATTCAGGGAATGCAGTTCATTGCAATTTGTTTTACACGTTTACATTTATATTTGAGGGAGTGAGTGATATCCTAATCAGTAAACATTTAAAACTACATCAAAACTGCCTCTCACACAGACACAGAAGCCCTTCATATTAGAAAAACTAAGACCTAAAATCCAGCAGAAGTTTAGATATGGGAGGGTTATGATGGCTTGAGTGTCTTCAATGCATTTTGATGCACTCTTAATCAGAAGATCACATTGCTTTTCCCCATCAGATGCCTCCACTCCATGCAGGATTAACAACCTTGCATTAAGTGACTGAGAAAGGGAATACAGGCTATGTGGGAAAGTCAGAATCCTTGACACAACAAGGATACAACATTTTGGTAATTAAAACAAAAGCAATGTGGTACACAGGGAATTAATTTTTAAAAGTTGTTGACACATTGCAAAACACATTTGTAAACAGTGAGGTCTCATTATGGGCAGGTATTCTTAAGGCCGTGCTAGGGTCAGTTCTTGACCTTTGCATTTTTATTAATGCTCTGGAAGAGATGAGAGAGTCTTTACTGATCAAAGTGTGCACATGACTCTTGAAGAGGGTACACTGAAACAGATGAGCTGATAAGATGCTGCAAGAAAATGACATCTGCATCAATACAGATAATTGTAATTCAACAATATTCAGGAATTACAGACATAATGAGTCTCTGTTGGGAACAGTAACTGAAATGATTGGGGCATCATGTCTGTCAAATGGAGATTAGCTCCTTGTGTAGTATGAAAAGGGTGTAACAGCAAAATAAAATGCCAATCACGTCATGAATTAGCAGAACAACATCAAAAAGTGTTAGAAAGGTTATGCAACCCGGGACTAACAAGCCTTCTTCTGAGATGCTGGTCACGGTCCCAGCACCCACAGCTGAAAAAGGAATAAACAGGGTCTCTCTGGTTCAGAGGTGAACCAGGAGAAAGATCAAAGGACTGGGGAAACTGCCATGGTGGAAGACTGAAGTCTGTTTATCTTAACAAAAAGGCTAAAGGGTCCCTTGATCACAGCTTCTAATTACCTCTAGGAGGAATGGAAATGCAATAATTGAGGGCTCTTCAGTCTCAAAAACACAAACACAAGATCAAGTGCCAGGAAGTTGAAAGCAGAGACATTCCAAAACAGAAATTGTATGTATTAGTACTATGAAAATTAATCACTCCAATAATTTAACAAAATAATGATAGCTTGTTCATACTACAAATATTTAAATTTATATTTTCTAACTTTTTAAAAGTTGGTTTAAGTTTAAAAAGTTTAAAACTTTTTAAAAGAAATGCTGTAGTTCAACTAAACCTAATTCTGGGAAGAACTGACCTGTGCTACACTGGAGGTCAGACTAAACTACCATCTCTGAATTTAGGCTCTAGAACACGGTTCTTCATTTAATTGCTGAATGAGGCCTCTGTGTCTTATTTACAGTACATTATCCAAAACCTCATATAGTTACAAAATGTTCTTTTTTCATGGAATGTCTTTGCCTGCTGGTGTGGCACCAGCAATAATCTGTACAGCAGGCCGGTTCAAGATGGAGAAATGGAATTGTGGATATTTTGGGGAAAGAGCACTAATATGAGATTAAATTTGAAAGTACAATTTGGATGCGCAATTTGAAAGGTTTGTACTTGATCTTTGAAAATATCTTGCACTTTTTAGCACTTCACATATTTAAAGCACAGCTCCTACCAGCATCAGTCATGGCTCTGAAATGTCAATACTCCTACAAATCAAACCCTAGCAATTCACATGGAAACTCAGAAATCAACATGACACAGTTAGTGACTACTTGTGTATGAAACCTTATTTCAAATTATTCCTGCAATAGAGAACTGCAGGAACTCTGTATCCAAACCCAGTTTGAGGCAACATTCAAAGATTTAATTTAGAGATCAGTCTTTCCTATTTTGAAATTCCTTTCTATGATCTGTCCCACCATTTTGTTCCTGTAGTGTAGAAGACAGGGATAATGAATAGCAGTCCCCTTCACCACACAATCCTAGTTAATCCTTGGAATATACTCTGTCCCCACACTCAGTCTCAAAAAGGTCCTATGAGAAAATGATGTATAAAGAGATAGTGAATGTACAGTATAATGCATATATATCCATGACACTGTAGAAAATTTTTCTGCAATTCTGGTATTTTTTAGTTATCAAGAGTTTGAATTAGCAATCTTGGTGTTTTTTCTGTTTGTAACTGCTCAGTTTTAAAAACATCAGTTCCTAGGTTCTTCTATTATCTTTTAAGCAGAAAAGGTATCACTGTAATTTTACCAGCTGGTTCCTCAATAGAGTAAAGAGACCCAGCAGAACTGTGCCATAGAGGCTAGAGCAGGAATGAGCTCATACTGGGCAGCTGACATCCTTCTCTATCCCCACATGCTTTCTCACTGAATTTCCTACACAACTGCCTAAGCAGAGTGCTCTGCTGCCATAGATCACTCCCTCATAAACTGTAGCATGGCCATCCCTCACAACTTGTCTCTGGCTCAGACCTTCCCTGGTTTCACTCATGACCTCCTATCCATCCTTCCATATGCACAGAGGTAGGAATATAATAGTGAGCTCTTGCAAGTGCAGAAAGAAGGGGGAGGATCTTCTTGGCATGTCTGCATGCAAGAAAGGTAAGACAAAAAGGGGAAGTCCAAAGAAAACAGAGAGAAATCTAGAGAAACAGCTTCTCTGGACACCTCATTTGCTACAAAGACAGATCTAGGATCTGAATCAGAGACCAGCCACCAGAGCTTTGTATCAAAAAAAAAAAAAAAATTCCTTTGGCTTTTAAGCACATTGGGATGCAGTGGGTGCATGGAGCAGGCTGAAGGCAAGGCAGAGGTGGCAGAGGCTGATGCAAGCCAGGCTCTGCACAGTGTCCCGGAGCTAAGCAGCGAATCCTTCCCTAAACAAGCTGGGGCACCAGCTGTACTGGTGTGCATGGGCAGCACTACAACAAGGTTGGGAACACCAGACTGCCCCACCATGCTGGCCTCACTCTCCAGATACACATTGCTAACTTGACCACTTTTACAGGGTACATAATTCTTTTAATAGCATAGAGGTGCCTGGGAGACTTTCTGTAATACCGGGGAGTATACTGTGCCTGACTAATTTATGGGTACTTATTGACAAAAGGCTTTATCTGTGTTTTCTATCCTTTCAATTACAAATCTCTGTAAGTTTTGACTCATGGGGGACCCATATAATAGTTTGATGAATGATTCTGTGTTTTCTGATAAGGCAATGAAATTTTTTGGTAGGATGTAGTAATTCATTTCTTCATAATTAATGGGTCACAGACAACACATTACAGAAATAACTGATTGTTGATCAACAAATATAAAAAGGTGAGCCAAAGCCTACATAAACTGCCAGTTACGAACTAGACAGTGCCTTTGTAACAGTATAAAATCCAATACAATGTGTAAAATTAAATTATAAATAAATTTCCAAGCAGTCTTGGTCCTAGATATTTATTGCCTGTGGTATCTATCTGAGACACCCTTTCCTCCTTCAGTGCCTTGTGCACACTGTGGTGCCACCCACTGTATGTAACACCTGGCCTCACAGACTGTAGGGCCAGAATTGCTAAAATTGCCTCGTCCTGCATCATCACCCCACATGCTTGGTGGTTTCCAAGACCCTTCAAGAGAACAGTATTGACCGGAGAGTTGCAGGGATGGCTTGGCTCTGCGTTGTTTGCAATGGAGAGGCAATCTGTGTCAGGAGATTTCCCATCTAATGATTATGCCATTTGGGTCATTACATGTTCAGTATTTCTAGAAACTTGTATTTCACTTAATGACACTGTGAATATCAGTCATTATCAAAAGCTTTTTATTCTCTACATAGAGGTTCTCAAAGAGATAATTCTTCACGTTATTTGCGGAAAGCTCAAAATTGTATTACAAAGGATTCTGCTTGGATTCTCTTTATATTTAGTATCTATTTGGAGAAACCAAAAGTATATACCATGGCTGACAGGCTAGATAGGATAACAGATGTTGATACCTATAAACAAAACGAGCTCTCCATAATTATGCCTTAAAGTATCCAATTGTGCAAATCTATTTTAAAATACTAATGTTGCCTGGTTTCCACCCAATAGCCTAAGGTAGTGCTTCTACAGTTTATTAAGAACATAAGCAAAAAAAAGGAAGCCATTTAGAAGCTTTCAGTTTCTTGCTGCTGGAATATCTCCACAGAGAGCCTCCTTATAATCAGCATAACTATTTGAAATTTGTGCATAGCTTTCTTTCATCAGCAAAGACTTCGTGTGACTTGTCGTATATTAAAGATGCTTTCCATGGCAAATGTTTGGCCCCTGTGCCATGGGTCAGCTCCCGTTTGTATTCTGAATATAATGAAAGGTGGTGGGTTTAACGTTTGAGGTTAACACTTGAATGAGGCCAGAACTCCCAAAAGTTGATGGTACCCAAAGGAGATAGGATCACATGCCTGATGTACACAACAAGCTGTAAACTCTGCATTGCTGAGTTAGACACAGATAAACTCCACTGACCTGTATTTCTCACATGTTGGGTGCACACCTGCCTGCCTTCTTGCAGGATGTGCTGGCAGGTGCAGACACCACAGCTGCTGAAGTCACCTGCCGCAGGTACAACAACAAAGAAAGTGGCATTTGGCCATTTTATGCTGAAATGTTCATGAGTTTTGTCACCTTGGATCACGTGGCTGTGGACATTCTGCTGAGAAGAACAGACAGCCCCACAGATGGCCTTAGAGCCAAATTAACTGCTTCTGTCTATTGCCTGTCACAGGTTACTTCATGACGTGGTGTCAACAGAGGGGATTTGAGAACATGCTCTAGGGTATCCTTACTAGTGCCATATATGTGTCTAATGCTCTGTGCAGTGGATACCTGTCCTGGAGGTCATCATAACATCAGATAGTCCAGTGACACAGGGTCCTTCCATGAACATCCCTGGACTCTCCTGCTGGAAGGGTTATAATTTGCAGCCTGGGCTGAGGCTGAATTTGGGAAGAATCTGTCCGGTTCTGTGCTCAGGAAGCAGTCAATCTGTATATTGCTCATTTTCAGAGTGGTCTGTCGAGGGCTGCAGACAACTTGATAGGGTCTTATCTACTGTGGGGTCTTACATTGTCTCAGTTGATGACCTTTATCACTAGCAAGACACTTTGCAAGGTAAATCTTTCATCTGATCTATACATAGTTCAGTTTTGCCTTTGAACATTTTGACTTTTACTGCAAGAGAGGCCTTCCCAAAATTTTATATCTATGAACTAAATTTGGAAGTAGAGGTCATATGTTAACATAGATGCCATCAGTGTAAGGGCAGGACATGTGGTATAAGGGAGATACTGGAAAGTTGAGTTTTAAATACCATTCACTACATTATAATTACTTTTGCAATCTGATTATAATAGTATCAAGATATAAAAACGACTAATTTTAAGTACAATAAATAAATAAGCAGTAAGATAACTATTTTGGGGAGTTCACTGTAAAACTGTAATAAAAGGGAATTGAATCAGTATCTGATTAAGAAACCTACCAACAGTCATTAGGTCTCTGTTGTTCCTCCCAAGACTAGAAAATAAAACCATTTATTTACTCAGTGGCACGATGACTTCTTCCCTAATGATCCTTAATGTGCATCCTTTTTGACATTCTCTGATGGTTTTAGAGCACTAGCTGTAATAACTCTAGGTCTTTTCTCCGTGTATCATAACAACTGATTCAGAGACAATCTGTCTGTATCCTTAGTTAGAGTGAGTCTTTCTTTTTTCCAAATTGAAAGAGTTAATAGCCCTTATTTGCACTGTAATTCATCTGCCATACTGCTGTACAGTTATTCAGATGGGGTCTTCTCGACCTCAAATGAAGCATATTGTGATGCATACAACAACCAAGCTAATCCTATTACATCTTTGTACAGACATCATGTAAAACACAGCAGAATCAAAAAAAAGAATTTACAATCTAACACGCACTATAGTCATTCAAAAGACTAAATATAATGTAACTCTAAGAAAAATATCTCTCCCTCTTTCTCTTTTCTTTTTCTCTGTTTTTTCTGTTTCTCTCTTATTACCTGATAGATTTCTTTTTTACACAGAACATGGCAGAAAAGGATTTTATATTCAAAAACATCATCAAGTTGTACTCATTGTTGCCAAACATTTCAAGTTTAACCAGCTGTATTCCTTCAGTAACTTCATATGGACAAAAATTAGAAATAAACCCCTCTCTATTCATTGTACTGTTAGAACAAATATAAGGGGTGTTCCTGAGATACTGTATTTGAAATTAAAATCTGTATAGAGTTCTCAAAAAATGTATATTACTGAATACAAATATAACCAAACCATTGATCATAATGACAATGTTCAAAGAATTTTTCTATTGGTTGCATGAATTTTTATGAGGAACTGTTATCTTGTAAATAAAAATTTAAAAAGTTAACTGGAAAATAAGGGAACAATCAGTCCCAGCAATGAGTGAAGGACACTCAGCTGACCCCATACTGCCATGCCTCTGTCACCTTCAGGCAACTGCTATTCCTGTTGCAGCACTGCTTAACACTGTTGATTTCTCTTATGCAGGTCATAGTGCCCTAGAAAGCAGAACAGATATGCTGTTATCAGGATCAAGACACTGACTAGGAGATGAGTTTTTCCCTCTTCTTTTACTGAACAATGGTTTAACATAGAGAAAAACAAGGCAAATAGATGAGAATAAATTCCTGGTCACACTCATTATGATGTCTTAGGAGATTCAGTGCTAACACAGCCTCTTTCCCTCCACTTTCTATCTTGGCTGCCTAGCTTGTAAATTTGTTATGCAATTTTCTTGGGTTTTGATAATTTAACTTCTTGTGACAACCACTGAGCAGCTCTTTTACCAAATTTGCAGCTATACCATTCTCAGAAGTTCCAAGGACTTCCAAATCAGGAAGCACTGGAAAAATTCCCTAAATGTATCAGATTCATCTGAGTCTCCCTTGAAAGCATTATTGGTCCTGTGTCTCCTCTCTGGACCATTTCCCTGTACAGGCCCCAGCCTCTGGCCCCAGAGGCACTGACATCATGAACCTGACAGCATGTAATCTAATTCTCCTTAAATACTTGTTCAAGCCAGCAGAGGTTATGGATATTCCCACCAAGAATGTCACAGTCTCCAACCAAATAACATCCCAGAAAACGGCAAACGTCCTTTATGAATTAGTGCCAGCACTGCCAATGTCAGCTATTTGGACACAGCAACCCCCATACACAGCTGAAATCAAACTCTGTAACCAATTTTTATAAATCTGTATTCAAATGTGGGTTTTTCAATATGTATCAGGTTCATTACATCCACAGGCAACATCCTTGTCTTAACAATATACTGCCCTACATAGTGAGCTGTTGACATGTCCATCTGAAAGCTTTTTAGAATGGAGCAAATATATACAGGTGGATCAAATATGCACCATCAGAAACACAAAATAAGTCTACCAAACATATGTTAAAGTCTGCAACATTGTCACATAAACTCTTTTCAGTGGATTAGAAATCAGTGCACAAACACTCACTAATCCTGTTCCTGTCCTGGTGGGTGCTACATGCTGGCTGTGTAAGTCACTGCCTGTAGAAAGTGAAATGGCACTACTGGAATATCTGAGCTGTCTTCACCTGAGAATGGTATGACCAGAGATTGCCCTTCCTCAGGCCCAATACTCTGGGTTGGATTTTACCTTCTCATGTCAGTAGGTAGGTGGATTAGAATTTAACTCTGGAGCATACACGGAGTATTGTCAGAGGACTTAAACTGGACTTCAGCTTTAGGAAAACTGAAATCATTCATGTGTGGATGCTTGCAATTTAACTCCTTCCTGAAGCCTATAAAGATGCTCTCATTAAGATGTAGCAAAAACTTCTCCTCAAACTGCTAGAAATGTGGTAGCTGGCTTCATTCAATCAGATCTTCTTGTCAATGAAGTTGGAGTGACAAGTCTCACAGAAGCACCCATGAGACCCTTGAGGAAAGAGATCCTGGTACCTCTGGCCAGTACAAAAGATGCAGTGTTAAAAAATCAGTACCTTTATCATGCCAGCTTCAACGGGAGAATAGATTTGTTCTTCTGTTAGATCATGCCCACCTGATGGACAGGCAGAGCTCCCATATTAAAAGAGAAACATTCTGTTCTGATTTAAATAGCTTCACTTAATCATTAGGGAACTGTGAGATTGAATAAATAGATGCCATTTGGAATATAAATGGTGGAGTCACTTTATATGTTCCCTTGTGGCAGAGTACATCTGAAAGGATGATAAGTAAAGATAACATATCTTGAAGTTCCATCCTAATAAGCAATAAATTACCCTGCTGCAAGCAGGCTTTCAAAGTACAGTTCACACAATTTCTCTGTTCAGCACACAGCCAGATGCCTTGAAGGCCAAGTAAGCCACTTTAGAAGCAACAGTAGATGGCAGGCCATGTAAATGGCCAATAATGAGAGAATCACATGAATCTCTGAAAGTAAGAGTAAATTAATTTTAGAACAGTAGAAGTTCTGAAGCTAAAAAACATTTTTAATAGTCTTCCACTGTCAATCCAAAGGCTCTAAAAGAATTTGCCATATAAATAAAACCTTTCAGTGGGATGAAAGAGCTAAACAGGAAAAATCATATGCTCAAAAATAAAAAGGTGGCTTCTAAATATAAAATCATACTACTTGCTACAGCTTTAATTATTAGCTTCTTTTTTCAGTTCTCTCATCTCATTTCCTACTGGGATATATTCAGAAAGCCTGGGGCTTCCATTACTTCCATGTCTGGTAGGGAAAAAAATACAAAAATTAGGAAGATAAAATAGACACAAAGGATTTGATTGAGACTGCATACACAAGAAGAAGGGTGCAGCTGCATTTCCTTAGGTAATTCTGGCACAAATAGCTGAGAGAAATGCTCACAATCACAAAAAAAGACGTATTAGTGGTTCAAAAACTCATCTTTCCTCTGCTGAAATTAGCTGCTTCTCAGCTAAGAAGCAGTAAGTAAATGATTTTGTGTGTCTTCTTAAAGCACCTTCAGGCTGACCGCTAACATGAAACCCAAACACAGCATGGAAGAGTGAAGATACCATGCTTAAGGAAGAACAGAAGCTTCTTTTGGTTCATCTCAGAGCATTTCCTTCTGGTTTATCACTCCTGATAAAAAAAAAAAAAACCCAAACACAAAAAAAACCAACACCATGATACCAGGCCTATAAACCTTTGAGCCTGACCAACTTTCACACACACCTGCTCTGTCCACTGACAAATCCCCAGACAGAGGCAGCAAATGAACTGCAGCTCACATGAACTGTTCAGACAGGTCACTCACTGCTGCACTCTGCCAAGTGCCTTCCTTCTCTTATCAACCATGTAACTGCCATTTAAATGAGGTCTATACCCAAATATCACAGAAAATAGTCTGATCAAGTGCAGAAGTAGAGCTGTTCCTGCACCAGAGGGAACCAGAAACTACAGCACTAGAATTCCTTCATAAGAGATTATGTTGCTTGCCTTCCAGAAATTATTTTTTAAATAATTTCAGTGTCAAGTGATTATTAAATGGCACTGTAAACACCGCAATTAGCACTGCAGATTTTAAATGATCCTTTCTTCCCCATGACACAGAAACGTGAATGACTCACACCACAGTGTGAAATGCTAATATAATTTTAAAATACAGCCAAAATTCCTGCTAGTATAAAACCTACTGCAGTTCTTTCTGTAAGAATAAATTCATTTCGTTTGAATCTGCTAGATGACAGTGACATACAAATACATCTTTATGTTACTCAGTAAGAATGGGGTGAGGAGATACTATGATCCTATCTATCCACAATGAAATCATATATACCATGAAAACATTGAAGATCTATGCAAAAGGCCAATGTAACAATGTTTGGTTTATAAATATTTAACACATTTATCTGTCTTAGATTTGTACATGAGATTGTAAAAGATTGTGAAAACAATGGTTTTTAAAAGGGTGTATTTAGCCTATTGAAATAACAAATGAGCCATAAAGGTTTTATCTGGGTGGGAACATGCAAAGAAATGTTAAAGAAGCAGGGAACTGACTTTACTGCCTTCCTTTACTACATACCAACTTAGAAAAATACTGGAAATGTGACAGTTCAGGGAACAAGAGGGAGCACGGTTAAGAATAGTTTGGTATGGTTGGTTAGGCATGGCTTACATCAAACCCATTTCAGTTGTTGGAAAGGTCTAACCCAGTCCTGACACAGATATTAAAAAATGTGTAAGATGTGAAACAGTCTAGGAAACACACCTAGGGGTCCTTTCTTTCTGTGTCTCAGGAAGAGACACAGTATTCTGAGAGGCTTTGTGCTCTGACAGAATAGAATATAATGGAATATAATAGTTATCAGTAAAGGCTTCATCCTGGAGACACTCTAAATGTAACACATGGAAAGATTACCCTTTGTTATCTAAAAATGTCTTCAGATAGATACGTCTTGAATGTGAGAGCAATATAGAACTAAGAATGGCAGTTGGTTTTGTCACTTCATTAGGTTGAAAAATTACTTTATTCTGATGTTCCTGTAGCGTATTACCTTCTCAGGAAGACTGCCCTCACTTAAACTATGAACTTACAAGGCTACAGGTGGACACCTCTTATTGATCCATCTGTACCAAAAAACAAGAGCTTACTGCCCTTAATTTTTTACCACCATCAGAAGTTCCTTACTATCACCTCACTGCCTCAAGCAATATCCTGTTGAAGTGACAGTTCAGCCACTGTAATGAGTTTCAGATAAAAACGAAATCAACCTGAGCCTTGTTCTGCCTGAAGGATAATGTCAGGGTGCACTCCTACAAACCAGAACCAGCAGAAAGGAGCACTTCTACTAATCAAGCAGTAATGAGCCCCAAAGACCTGTTAGCTCTCATCACAAGAGACTTATCCAGAGCACCTCTGCCAAAGGCTGGGAATGGGCACTGGGATCTGCAGCCTCACCAGCTTCCCAGCTTTAACTGTCCACTGCAGACTTCTCATTTTCATTCAGCCTTGTATGGTGCAGCCTTAAGAGGAGATTCAGGCTTTTGTAGACAAATTGTAACAGTGGCTGCCTCCAACACTCTGCAGGTGGCAGAAGAAAACCCCATAAACTTCTTAATTAATGAGGAAAGGACCAAGAGAGCAGTAACTGAAGTTCAACACCTTTCTACAGGGATTCTGGCAACAGCTGACATCTTTCCATGTACTAGTTAGATGTCTAACTGGTGCTTTCTTTCATTCCTAACTCTGCTTTAAAACCTTGCTCAGATCTGCCTCTGTCACATGTTCCTCAATACAGCTTTTTAAAACTTCCCAGTGACATCTGCAATTCTAACCGAATAGTCAATGGGCAGAGGCCAAGATAAGACAAGCAGTTCTGCAAGAATTTTGTTGGGAAAAACAGAGACTGAAGAGTAATTTATTGTAGGCAGTCATGAGTAGTAAAAACAAGTATCAGGAAAATCTGCTTTTATCATAATATGTACAGAAAAAGAATACTTTTAACAAGGAAAAAACCTTACTTTCTCAGTTGCTTATTCAAACTACCTGATGTACAGCAGAATGTATTTTGATTTAGGCTTTCAGCTGCACTCTAGTCCTAATTTTGAAACTCCAGGTTAATTTTCATTTGTTGTAATGAATTCTTAAACAGAACAGACACTTGTTGAAGCTACTTGACACTTGTGTTCTTTTTTTTCTTGTATCTAAACAGTTATTGAACCTGATGATACATTTTTAAACTGTCTTCTAATTTATGATGCTTTATACTGAAAATATCTTGCAAAGCTTAATTGTTTATCGCTCAAAATCCTTGTTATTAAATTCTTTTAAACTCTTTCTGTCTTTATTGAGTAACTTTCATTCAAAGAAAACTTCAACTATTTTATATCAGCTAGGATTCCTAATAGTCCAAGAAGCTCAGTTTTGTACATTTTACAAGGGGTCATTTGGAGCCCCATGAGACAAGATAATCTGCCAGAAGACCATACAGCAAGCTGTCAGAGCTAAGAAAGAATCTAAGCCTCCTGATTTATCAGATCTGAGTTTAGGATTTTTCCAAGTCTCATTAGCCGTGGCCATTGGACTTTTCACCCTCTCCTATGCTGCAGGGCATGTCTGCTTCTTAATGCCATCTAGACAGACAATGATCTTGTCTTTGACAGAGGTCCAAGACATCACTGATCCTTTTGATCTCTCCTCCCTTCTTGTGGCATAACACTTGGCTTTTGGTTTTCTACAACAAATCAGAAACTTGTTAGAGAGTGCTAGGAAGGAGTACTTGCTGGGCTTTGCAGGCCCCTACAGGCACTGTGCATGAAATACAGGCATTTCTTAAATTTGGTATCTGCTGTATGTTTTCCCATGATTTCAGGGAATACCATGGTTAAGGTGTTCTTCCAATTTAATGTTTCTGTAAGTTTTACTCCCATAACCCCTAGACAAAGCTTCTAGTCCAAGATCTTAATTCATGTAGGCATTTTGTTAAGTCCAGCCCCTCACACATTCACACACTCCCCCTTAATACATTCTTAACATTATATTCTTAATTCCCACTAGTTTCTATGTGATTTGAGTTTGCATTACAGGAAAATAATTTATTTAAGTCTGTCCTGAACTGGCTGGAAAAGAATATAAAAATTTATAAAATATCTTTTTTTACATTATGTATAGCTTTTCACATCATGCTTTGCCCATGAAATGAGCCAATGCATCATGCCCAGTGAGTTAGTAAGGGTAGAAAAGACAAGATTAAGATGCTATGCTCAAAAGCATATGCTCTTCCTTCTCACACATTTTCAATTCTGGATTTCAATTTCTTTCCAAATGATCAGGCATTGCATCTGCTACAGCTGTTCTAAGACTTTGACTGATATTGCCTGTTTACTACACTTTGATCAGTACACCCTTCTTCTCTGCTATAAATAAGACATTACCATCAGTATTGTGAAAGACCTGCTCTGCAATAATCACTATTCCAAATCACATTCACTTTTTCATTTCTTATTGAAATGCACACAATCAAATGCAGACTTTTAAGACACTATTTTTGAGATGGTCTATAATTCAAACTCTTCTCAGATTAATCCTTCTTGACCTTTTCAAGTCTCTTCTGTCATTTTTATAAGAAATAAACTGCATCCATATGGGCAGGAGACCTTTCTAACCATCATCCAAAGCAGTGAAATTATGCAATAGGCAGCCTGTGTTTCCAAATGATTAACATTTTTCATTCTTCTCTGCCCTTTGTAATTAATTTCTACTACCATCTTATTTCCCTTTGGTTCTATGTTTATCATACTTTCATTATCATATTCTGTTTTAAATCAAAGTATTCGTACAAAGATTTTCCTTAAATTTTAGCAACTCAGCACACAGATACAGTTACTGATATAGTCTAGAAAACATACTGCACTTAAAACAGACAGTAGTTTATTTTAATATTGACCACTACAGATATCATGTTGCTGGTCTTCCCAAAGTTTGTGACTGCACCACTTCATTGTGCCTTCACACAGATGCACTAAGCTAGAAAGACAAGAGAAGCTCAGTCTTCATTTTGAAAGCATTTATGAGGTGCACTTCTTTCCTAAAAATGTAAATCACTATAGCCAAAGCAAAGTGGCTTTTAACAGGAATAAGTGTATTGACCTGCAATTTTGCAACAGATTACCAGTAATATTGACAAGTGTTGTTTGCATCATATGTAGGGTTTTCATGAGTAGAGTTTCAACAAATAAAAGGAGCTTAAAAGGAGAGTTTAGTGCTAGTTGTGACATGACACAGGGCAATGTTCATTATGAGTGTGGTAAGACACAGAAGTCGTGAATGTCCCGTTCCTGGAAGTGGCCCAGGGCTTTGAGCAACCCAGCCTGGTGGGAAGTATCACTGCCTGCAGCAGCGGGAGTTGCAACTCAATGATCTTGAAGGTCCCTTCCCACCCCAACCATTCTGTGATTGCTGCCACTGTTCATCATCAGGCTAGACTCGTAGTTCAGCAAGTGTACCAGCAATTAAATTAGATAAGGATTTGGCAGTAGGCTGACTGTAAGCCTATTTCAGAAGGCCGCCTAAGAGAAGTAGTTACGTTTCAGTTGGAAACAAGTAGTGGTCCATTGAGTTAATTTTAGGTCAGGGTCACAACAAGGTTTGGTGTTCGTAAGGGTAAAAAATTGATCAAGAAAAAACCCACTCAGACACAGAGGCGGCTGTAGGGTTGTGCAGTGCATTACAATCTATACTGTTCTAG
>VXAX01001773.1:647423-691115 GCA_013399835.1 Leptocoma aspasia
GCCCTGCCCGGCCTGTGCGCGGCCGGCGGGGCAGAGGCGGCGGGTTTGGTGCGGGGCCGGCCCGGCGGGCGGGGCCTGGTGGCGGCCACTGAGGGAGAGCCGGGCCGGTGCCTCACCGCTCCCCGCTGGGCCGGCGCTGGCCGCGGCCCTTTCCGCTGGGCCTTGGGAGGCACCGCGCGGCCCGGCGCGGGAGCAGAACGCGGCGGCGGCGGTGGCGGTGGCGGTGGTTGTGGTGGCGATGGGGGTGTGCCCGGCCCAGGGGTGAAGGATGGTTGTCAGGTGCTGAGTGAAATTATGAATTTGAGAAAATTCATCGGTTTTCCTAAAGCTCTGAATTTGATTTTTGTAATGTAAATCACGCTTTTAGGTTTCACAGATCATGTTGCTTTGGGAAATGAAGAGTGGAATCCGTGGGATGCGGATGAGAAAAACGAGCTGGCTGCTTCTCAGCAGAGATATGAAGCTAATCTTAAAATGATAAAATATGCGAGGTCTCACCTAGAACAGACCAATCTTAGAGTACAGATTTGGGGCAAAGCAGCAATTGGTAAGCAGATGTAGTCAGTGTCTATTGCTTATTTAACCTTTCTGGTATAGCGCTTTTCTGTGTTTCGTGATGACTAAAATTTATATACATGATTCGATAGGATGTATGTCTGTACATGAGGAGTATTAAGGAAATGCTCACTGTTACTCAAATTCATAGCAATATAAGAGTAGTTGAACTCCAGTTTCTTTGTATCAGTTCCTTTCAAGGCTGTTTTTTCTGCATCTGTCAAGGAAAATGTCTCAAATGGCAAAGAAACACAGTTACTTTTTTAATCCAGTCTAGTTTACAGTATGACACAAGGAGACGCCTCTTACTTGTCTAAAAAGCAGATGATTTATTTTTGTCACATTTGCACTTCGTGAAATAAAAGCATCACACAGTGAGAAATAAAGCATCTTCTGTATTGGAGTGTACCGTGGTACTTATTACTGCCACTGATGAACTTGGGAATTCTTCTGTTGTGGAAGATAATGAGTTTCCTCTCTACCCAAACTGGGAGCCAAGGTCTTCTCAAGCTCTTGCTGAAGACATATCACTGTTCTTAGTTTAGCTTTTTTGTACACGCCAGGCTTACAGTCAAACTTTCATGTAGCATTGTAGAACACATAGGTATATTGCCTGGTATATTACCATCATAAAAATAGGTGCATTTCACAAAAGCTTAAGGGAAGTATGCTTGTCTTAAAAATGCCAGTTAATATTTGCCAATTTTTAGTGGTATGTGTGCTGGAAAGAGTTGCTAACAGAAGCAATAGTGTATATCTTCATCTGCTGATATTCTGTCAGCCAAAGAATCTTTTGAAATGCCTATGTGGGAAAAATTCATCTTAACTAGTTCTAAGTTATACTATGCAAGAAGCTCTGACATTTCTTTCCCAAGTTCTTATGTTATTATGCTTTTTCATTTTCCAGAAATAATTTTTTAGGAGCATAGAGTAGGCAAGATCTGTACATTCAAATTCTCCATCATTTCTTCATTTATGTAGGTCTTTACCTTTGGCAACATATTTTTGGGGGGCACCTTGAGCCAGCTGATGTGACTGCACAGTGGAGAGAAGGAAGCCAAAATGCAGGAAAAACCTACTTCAGGTATTGTTCATGATGTTGATTTCAGTTGTGTAAACTTTAACAAATAATGCATTGGAAAGTTAAACTAAGCGATGCACTGCTCAGGCATTATTTTGCCTCAGTTTTAATTATAACAATAAATAATTGTTATTTTTGATACAATTGCAAGTACTTTGATTTTGTAATGTTTTGATAACTATGGAATATGCACACAGCTTCTCATTCAAAATTATCATTCATACACGGAAACACATATTCGATAAATCTAACCAGTTCTAGACCAAACACGTCACTGTTAAAAAATAGAAAACTAGGGAGCAATTTAATCTGGTTTATGATGGTATTTATTTTTAAAAAAATTATGGAAAAGCTTTCCAATGCTGAGAGAGAGAGCAGCCAAGAGACCTCAGTGGCCAGGTCAGGATACAGCCCTAAGAACAGTGTAAAGAACTGGGGCCTGGGGGCTCATAGTTGATGAAATCAAGCATGCATATGTGAGGCAGGAAGATGTATCCTGCTGTTCGGCTTCTGCTGTATTCAGGGAACAGGGACTTGCCCATTAGTTCATAAATAGGAATGTGTCAAAGCCATAATTTCTTTATAACAAAGGTTATCTGTGAGACCTAGCTTCTAGTTAACTACTTGATTTGCAAACCAAAATTTTGTATGGAAAGGAAGAAGTGGTGTTTGATCTGTGATCATGTGTGTTTTAAGATTGTTGTCAAATGTTTTATATTATTCAGTGAATGATACAGAGCTTTTCTCTGAGTCCCTATTTAATGTGAAGGATGTAATTCCTTCTGTGAAGATATAGTGAAAGCTGAAGGATTTTTTGTCTATTTGGCCAGTTAGCCAGGCTGCAGAAGTAGGTCTCCTGCAACATTTAGTCACTTGCACCAGGACCCACCTGTTAAAAAAGTTTTCTTTTAATATATAAATGACACAGTTAAGTGAGTTTAACTTCTGAAACATGTGTTGCTTCTGAAGACTGTTTTTTCCTTGCACAAGATGTGGTTCTAGTTGAAACATTTGAAGGTAGTGTTTGAAGTACATACGTGATTGTGAATTGAAAGAAGGTTTTAAGTGATCACAAAGCTTTTTCAAATCATTTTGAATTGTTTATCAAAGTGTCTTACAGTGAACATGGTACAGGCCATAGAGTCTTTTCAGAGGAAATAGAAGAATTTATATACTCTTTAACAGAAAAAGCTATAGTCCTTGTCTGCAAATAAAAGATGATCATACAAGTTTAGAGAATCAACTATGAATGATGCTACTGCATCTTGGTAGTCTCCTTGACAGAGCAATAGAACTTTTAATTCACAAATATAGAGAAAGGATACAGTCCTTTCTTTGAATATTGGACCAGTGCCTCCAGTGCCTTAGTGGCGAAAAACTTTTTTGTTTCCAGAGTTAAAATCTTAGAAGCTATAGAAATCCATGATACTCTGCCATGATAGGTTATCTTCCTGATATTGACGTGAGAATTTCTTCAAGCTCTTGCTTTCCACATTTATAACATGAAAATAATTTGCTGTACTTAATGAATCTGTCACTTGACTGATTATGGTTATTTTCTTTCTAGTGTTTCTTTCAGCCTGTTTCAGATGATCTTAAAGCTCACATGTTTCCTTATGGTATGCATCTCTCAAATAAAGGCTTCTATATTTGCATTTAAATATCTTCTTGTTATGTCTAGATAAGCCAGGGATAATCGAGTCCCTATTTTAATTTCAACTTGGATGCTAGATCCTACAAAAATACAAAGCTTAAGTTTAGTACCAACATAACAAAGGTTAACTTTTGACAGGCTAGTAGAAACTTGTTGTGCAAAGTATAGAAAATATGCAATATAGCTGTTATTTTACCAAGTAGGCTTCTGAAATAGCTACTTTTTACTCTATTTGGAAATACTAGTTTATGTTGTGGAAAATAATTATGTGATTTTGGCTTCTCACTGGTTATAAGATTTTCTAGAATTGTTTACTGTCTGGCTGAGGTAAATTATCTTTTGATTACTAGATGAGGCTAGAGGGAACTAGCTGAGGTGACATATTTGGAGAATATGTGCTGCTCTGCAGTTTTCTTTGGTAAGTCTAATGATTGTTAAAAAATAGACGTCTGGTCTTAAAGAATACCAAATCTAAAGACACAAAAATGCCAACATACCACTTGAGCACAGTTGCATGAATAAGCCTATTCTGTGTACTTATGATGGAGAATACATAACTCTAATAGAGATTTTGATGAGTACATGTTTTCATCAAAGAAGTTGCCTAAAAAATACATAAAGTATCAGCTTCTCCATAAAGTGATGCTTATTTAAAAACAGGAGTGGAAAAGGAGCTTCATAGCTGTGGATTTTAGTACCTTCTTGGCACATTCATACAAAAAGCAGGAGAGCAGGATTTAACACTTTCTTTGGCTTGTAGCAATTCACACCCTTCTCTCCTGTCATCTAGGAAAATCTTGTAGAGCACAGAGTGCCAAACTTCTTACCTCTTATTTGGCAAGAGCTTTCCCAAATTTCTATTCCCCCAAGTCACACCCTCTTTGTTTTATAAACATTCAATGCTGCCTTGCCTCAGTCAACTAGGAGAGGTTGCCTAGCAGAGGATTCCTGCCTACCAGAGGATTCCACCTGAGATAGCTTCTGACAATTTAGTTTTAATAAAACCCTGTAGTGAAGCTGTTTGAAAATCCAAAGACACTACATCCACTGTATCCTCTTTATCTGTGTTCTTATTGACATTCTCGTAGGTCTTCATCAGTTTCGTGAAACAGGATTAACTCATTCACAGCAGTGCTTATCCATGTATGTGATCAGTGATCTTACCTATTGATAGGAGTCAGTGATCTTACTGTTTATCACAGATTCTTCCAGAGAGGGAAGTAATACTAACTGTTCTCCAGAGTCCTCTCAAGTTGTTTTTGTAGATGGGAGTCTACAAAAGATGGTGAACCACTTACCAAGCACGGTGTCTCTTCATAATGACAGCTGCACACCTCTGCCAGCAGTTCTTCAATTCTGTGTTTGTGTTCCTTCAAAACTCTCAAGTGAATGCCATCCAGGTTCAAATCCTCCATTTGGTATAATACTTATGGTGTTCAACCTTGTATTTCTTGCTGAAGTGGATAAGTTAAGTGTGGGAATCTCCCTTACTTTTCTGTTAAGCCATGTGGGGTTGGGGAGTCTGTGTTGTTTACTTTTTGGATTGAAGCACACAGCATGCCTAGGCTTCTTATACAGTTTTTGAACAGTCTGCAAACTTCTTGAAAACTTCTTGTGATTTGGACTGCTCTTTTTCAAATTCTTTTCTTGATTTTCTCGTTTTTATGTAATTCCTTTATTCCATATGGAATATGTCTATGCTGGATGTATTTATTATGATCTCTCTTGCAAGTGTTAAATTTAATCATTGCTGTTACAGAATGGCTGTCTTAACACCTTCAGAATGGGCACTATAACACCCAGTCTGAAATAGCACCTTTTTATATGACTATCTATCACTAGTAAGGAAAAACAACTTTGTAGAAAGCAAGTCATGTGTTTAGTCCAAAAAATGTAATCTTCCCATATTATCTTTGATCTAGCCTTCATGTGAGTACTTAGTACTGTTAGGACTACTCCCTGAATTTTGCAGCTTCTGTAGTCTGTCTTCTGTTTCCCAATCCCAGTTGCGTTCTGACTGGGAGTTAATAGCACAACCCTAGCACGGTGTTTTAATTATTAAAGTGTGGGATTTATGAGACTTGCACCATGTTACTTTTTTTCCCCCCACTGTAATTTTATGCTGTTCAATTTCATATATTCCTACACACAGGTCATTGCTTCCTAACCTGTACATCTTGTTATTGCTGTGAAGCTGTTACCCTCGAAGTGCTGTGTCATAGAAAAAACCCTTTCTCCCCAAGGCTCTTTGCAAGGTGATCACTGGGCCATGTACATATTTAGTCCCTATTTTAGGCATTCCAAAGCTCAAGGTATTCTCTCTTAGGAATCCCAGTGATTCTGTTCTCATTGTCTGTTAAACTTTGGATTTAAGTCTTGATCTGACTTAACATTTAATGTATTAGAAGTCTTGATTCCAAGTCATGAGTCGTACGAATCTTGACTCCAAAATGCGTCACTCCCACCGTGCCAGCAGCATGTCAGCTTAACTCAGGTTTAAAATACACTTGTCTAAGGTCAGTCTGCTTGAGATGACTTCACTGGAGTAGTTTTTACAGCTTTTGTTGCGAGGGCTTTTTTTCCCCCAGTAAGTATATTTGAACTGAAACTAGCTGTCAGTCTCAGCACTTAATGAGTTAAAACTCATGCGCACTCTAAATTAAGTTTTGCTGGTAGCTGAAAAACTAGTAATGCAGCAGACCTAGAAAATTATCACTTAACTGACTCTTAGGAAAAAAAAATACTGTTTTCCCCCCTCCACTTTTTCCCAGGCTGTGTAACTGCTACTTCTTTGCATTCAGTCAATGATCTGTTAACACACCAGGTAACTGAAGAGCAGGAGCTGGCTGCTTTGTTTCATTGCAGTTCATAAATGGCTTCTGTCACAAACTTGCAAATGATTAAAGATATAATGATTTTGCTACATGACTGAAATTCTTCTGTTAAATACATTGTGCAAGATCTAGAAATGCTATTTTATAACTGTTTGTGCTTACTACCTTGTATTAGAGCCTCAAGTTTGATCTGGGTCATACAGCCAACCTGAGTTTATGTTTAGATGGATGTTCCTTGTGTTATCAATTCTACTCAGTAGAAACTTAACCAAAATACTGAGAAAAGTAGTATGCAAGGCTAGCTAATTGTTGCTATTAATGATACCAGATTTAGTATAGTCTTCAGGTTTTTGGGAGGGCCTCTCTTTGTTGTATTACAGCATTCATTGGTTATTACTGGCATTGAGAAAATGTTTAACCTTTAGTGAACATCAAGATGCACCCTTTTTTGAGAGGTGGTTGATTTACACACATTTTGAGATTTGAATATGGTACTAGTTCTGATTTATTGACAAAATACCTTATTTAAGTCAATCACCTTTTTCCTGAATAAGAATGAAAGCACCTTTATTCCAGTGCTGGGCAGTAGATACTAACAACAGAAGTGGCTATAGTTGCACAGTAATTTTGCAGTATATTGCATTTACTTTATTGAAGAAAAAATCATCTCTGGAGTGCATACTGTGTAGTAAGACAACCTAGAGGATTGAGGTCAATAATTTGTCTGTGTTACAAAGTCATGCTTTGTTTAGTGTTGTATTTTGGTTTTCTCAGCTTCCTCACAGGCCCATCTGTGGTTCCCGGCTACTTCTCGGTGGAAGCGGAGCATGTGGTGCTGGTGCTGAACGGGAGGGAGCCGGCGAAGGTCGCCTACGCCACGCAGTGGCTGCACTACGCACAGACTCTGATGGAGAGCCGCAAAATCCAGCACGTGGCAGTGGTGCTGCTCGGCCACGAGCGGTGCAGCAACGCCTGGATCCAGCCATACCTGAAACGAAACGGGGGATTTGTAAATCTGCTCTTTGTTACATATGACTACTCGTTCGTAAATGAAGAAGATATTTTCCAGTGGCCTTTGGGAGTAGCTACGTAAGTGCTGTAAACATAAGTTGCAATTGATTACTTAATTGTTGTGCATGAGGTATGGAAAATATGATTGAATGTTACTGCTGATGCCCAAACCAATTTTAATAAGTAAGTTGCAGAACATGATCCTATCAGTCATTTTCTAAATTAGGCATTGGAGTCTTTGAAAGTTGCATTTAGCAATAAAAATGATAACAGGAAAAGAATACTAGTGTTTAGGAAACGTTGGGAAAATGAACGTGTGTCTCCTGAGGTTTTCTGTTTATTCTTTCTTCAGTAGAGTTGCTCTTGAGATTTATCATAACTGCTGATGTAATATATACCAGTGATGTGGAGATTCAAAAGATATTTATGTAATAAATTTGCAGGTAGTATTCCTTCAATAAGGGAAAGAGTACTTTTTTAACCTCCATTATGGCTCAAAAGGTTTCCCATTTGGAGTTGTTATACTCCAATATCACAGTAGTGTAAGCTGGCTTAACTGCTTGTTTAAAAAAATCAATTTTTTTTATACTTAAGTGCTCAAACTATTTATGTGGAGTAAATAAAGGTTTGGTTCAGCTATATGCATTTTTACTTCTTATTAACAGAGTTGATAGTGGTTTAGCTACTTACCAGGGTAATAGAAACTGAAAGGAATACAGGATTATTTTCATACCTTGTGTTGAATGGGAATTCAATATCCTGTATTGATCCAGTTTGCTCAACAAGCTGGAAAACTGTATAGAGCGTTTTATATAGAGCTTGAACTTGTTCACAGTGTCTCTGACATATGCTAAGTTTGGATTATTGATGGTGTCAAAGAATTGATGGCATTGTTCCTAAGTGGAAAGAAGTTGAGTTTTGAGATGCAGAGATTAAGGTGACAGTTAAGAGAAAGCAGCAACACTTAAAACAATAAACAAGGGTGCAAAGCTGGGCGGAGGAAGATACATTTGGTGTCAAAATGGGGTTTCCAGCCCTTGCATACAACAGCTGTAAAAAATGGGGTTAAAGGCATGAAAATTTGCTGGCTTTTCCAAGTAAAGAGAGAAAATGAAGATGGACTGATGCAAAAATATTTATCATGAAGGGACAAATGCTTATTAGAAACTAAGTGAATTAACATTCATTATGCAGGAGAAGAATGAGGAAAGGACTGCTCCATCAAAAAATGTACAACAAGCTATTTAGTAGCCAAAAGATTAGATTATTGAATTCACTCAGATCAAAGTGAGATTTTAGTTTGAGAGGTTACCAGTGGTATTTTCAGTAGATAAGCATATCCAGAGATTAAGGTAGGTGAGACTTATGTGCCATAGCTACTGTTAAACTGGTCATTTCAGTCAAAACTTGTGGTTGCATCAAGAACAGCTTCTTTGGAAAAGCATGTTAGTCAAGGACATTCTGTAATATGCACATATAGTATTTCTGATGTTGAAAGAAGATGTAAGTATTCTGGAAACTTTGTGAAGGGCCTGATGGGGGCAAAGGGAATAAAGACATACTTTTAGGACAGGACGTGAATTTGTTTTCTTGTGGGTCTGTCTCTATAGATGCGGATTGGCAACAAGTAGGTGGTTTTAGTCTTAAAATATGATGCACTGAAAATGAAATGCTGCAAAATGTTTTCCTTTGATATAGTTGTCTAACTTACACATTGTTTTTACAGCTACAGAAATTTTCCAGTTGTGGAACCCAGCTGGTCAATGCTATATGATCCAAGATCATATCTGTGTAATTTCTTAGGAACAGTTTATAAGAATTCTTCTAGAGAAACCCTAATCGAAATTCTGAAACAGGATGGGCTTGACAAACTTTGCTGGATTGCAGCCAGAGAACAGTAAGGCTTTAATTTACTTCTTGAAAATATTCAGTTTTTTGCCTGGTTCATTATTACCGATCTTCTCTTGAGTGTTAAAAAATAGTACAAATAAAGGTAATGAGTCATTAAGTCAGGGAATGCAGAGACTCTTTGTTTAGGTTGTCATATAACAGCATTTCTGTTATATTCTGCATAAGGCATACTTTTAAATCTAGTATAGAAAAGTCTCCTATAGGTATAACCATCAAAGACCATCTGTTTTTTTCTTACAAATATTTGATTATGAGAAGAAACTTGTCTTGTATTCTTTGGAGTTTAATGTCTTTAGTAGAAGAAAGAAGACAGCCATATTTTGTTGTGTTTCATATGAGAGTGGATTTAATCTGTACAGCACAGCTGGTTTTTGACTAACAAGAGTAGGGTTCTGATTGTATTTCTTAACTTTGAAAAGCAGCACCTATAAAATGTTGGATAGCAGGCACAGTGGTGCTTAGGTAGACCTTAGATGCCCTGATGAAGAGTCTCAGGAGATGGATTGTGACATAAACTCTTATCTCCCAGACATCCTGAGGCACTTCAAGTAGATGAATTCAGGTTAAACCTAGCTTTTGAAGAGCAAACCTCTTTAAAGGCCAAAAAAAGTCATTAAAAAGTCCATTGAGTATCTCTCTTTTTGTCTGTTTCTAAACTATGCTGTGGAGTAAATTGGCATATGCATCATCCAAGTCATGCAGAAGATTTGGAATGGCATTTCAATTTGTTTCTTACACTTTTAAGTATTAATAATTTCCAAAAAGAGCCACATATTACAATCTATTTTTAACAGTGACATTTTCAATAAATTCTTAGAAGACTTTTAAGAGCAGTTAAGACTAAAAGTCAATTGGCTTGTGTGTAATATAAAATTTTTACACTGATAGCATTTTCAGTTTTATAAATAATAGAAATTAAAGCATACCTCTATTTTTTCATGGCAGTGCCTGTGAGGAAAATATTAATTTTCATCCTTTTTACTTTCCTAGGTGGCAGCCTCAAGAAACAAATGAAAGTTTCAAAAACTATCAAGATGCCTTGTTGCAGAGTGATTTGACATTGTGCCCAGTGGGAATAAATACAGAATGTTACAGAATTTATGAAGCTTGTTCATATGGATCTCTGCCCGTTATAGAAGATGTAATGACACCGGGTGATTGCGGAAATTCATCAGTCTACCACAGTGCTCCATTGCAATTATTAAAAACCATGGGGGCTCCATTTATCTTTATTAAAAACTGGAAAGAGCTTCCTGCTATTCTAGAGAAAGAAAAAAAAATGAGCTTACAAGAAAAGATTCAAAGGAGAAAAAAGCTTTTAGAATGGTATCGAAACTTCAAAGCATGGATGAGACAAAAATTCATAAATACTTTGGAAAATTCATTTTTGCCCAGCGATAAAGGATAAATTGTCCCTTTTGAAAATCTAGAATAGATGACAGCTCAATTTCCATTAACCTGAGGCAGCTTTTACTTCAAAAGAACCTCACAGGACAGATGCATTCCTTTTAAAGTCAGTGGAATTGCTCTAAGCTTGGCCAAGAGCTACCTTTGGCCCTCTATCTGGCCCTCTATTTCAGAGAGGTTGTTGACGTAATAGGATGGTACAAGGATGACAACAATTTTGTTAACTCTTTTCACAATTTCTATGTTGCTGTGTGACCTGGTAAAAAATTCTAAGGATAATACCTTTGAGCATGTGAATTTGGTAAAATCCAACATAAGAACATCAGTTGTGTTTGAAGAAAAGAGAATGGAGGCTGTATGGTACAGGGCAATTTATTAGGGAGACTAAAAAAGAAAAGTATTACGAAAAAATTTCCAGGTTTAGTATATTCTGGTAAGTGCTTGTTTTGAAAATGTGAACTGTTTACTTGGTTGGCATTTCATTTCCAACAAAGTGACCATAAAGCTAAAGACCGGAATAAAAATGCATATTTCAAGGTAAAAATAGAGAACTCTTTCTTGAAAATATTTGATAGCAATATATTTCATCTTTAACTTGAGATATCAAAATTACTTTCATTTGTTTTTAGTCTTGGGCCATACCTTTCTGCGTTTCTGCTCTTTCATTACCTGTAGTTGCCACTGCACGTTCACAACACCAGGCCTTAGACATGAACCTCCTTGTAGCTTATCTGATTCCTCAAAATCTGCTGAAACTCATCAATGCCAAAAGATGGCAGAAGTGTCATACTGCATGTTTATGGTACTATGTGTACATAAGCAGTTTCAATGCTTTTTTGTTAAATGTAGCCAAAGGGATCTGTTCCTGTTCTTACCTGTGTGCAGTTCCCTCCAGTATGTTCTGCTGAGCAGTAGGACTGCACACACACCACTACCATACCAAAGGGGTGTAGTAGCCACTTCTGTCTGACCACAGCATGACACATGGAGCCATTCTCATGCAGGAATTAAAAGGCCAGTGCAACTGTACAGCTAAGTAGTACTCATTTGTGTACTGATACTGTCTAGTTCTGGAGCATATGTCACACAAGAGCACTTCTGTGGGTAATCTGAATTGTCTGTCTGACATGATCTTCTGTAACTTATCATCCACCCATTTCATCTGAAGTGTCCTGCAGTTGCAGTTTACAATATAAACATACTCCATTCAGCCGAGACTAAAATTACAGCAGTGAGTTGATGAGCGCTGCTTACAGGTGGACATTGTTAGACCAAATTCACACCAAATGTCCACACTTAGGATTTGAAACCTATCAGCAGTACACAGCACTCAAGGGAAGCTTGAGTATCTGCAGTAATCATAGAAGTATGGAATGCTTTAGGTTGGAAGGGACCTTAAAGATCATGAACCCCCCTGCCATGGGCAAGGATACCTCCCACTATCCCAGGTTGCTCAGAGCCTCATCTAGCCTGGGCTTGAAATAGTTCCAGGGATGAGGCATCCACATCTTTTCTGGACAACCTGTTCCCATGTCTCACCACTGTAATAATGTAATCTCAGTGCTGTATTTTTCTTCTAGTAGAATCTTTATTTCTAAACAAGCTACAGAACTGCAGAACAATCATTTGGAGCAGTGTTTCATAAGTTGTCAGCAGGAGATCCCTTGGCACTCCTGCAGGATTTCAAGAAACTGCAGAAAACAACTCTGAGAAGTCTTTACCAGTCAGCTGAGGTTCTTATAAAAGAGGCTGCAGCTCCTAAAAAAAAACTATAGTGGTGTGCAGGTTGAAGTCTGAAAAAGTTGAGTGTGTAACTTGGATCATCAGCAAAAGAAAGATGCTGCTATTGATGTGCTTATTTCTAAGTAAACATGTGAGTTTTTCCAAGCTCATGGCAATTGGATGTTAAGGGAGGCTGAGACACGTACCAAAATTTTCATAGAATTTCACTTTGCAGCTGCTTGCCTGCTTTGGGAGTTCAGGAATTCAAAGGGAATTATTTTACCTATTGAACCAATTCTTGACACTTCAAATTCACCTTTTTCAGTCCAGCAGGAATTGGCACCAAGGGTTTTTTCTTGTGTTCTGTTTCTAGTGCTAATGGAGAAAAACATCTTGAAGTCAAGGGAGGGATTCCTGACACATTAGGCAGATTGCTAGTGTTTTAATTGTTCTCTCATTCCACTGTCCAACATGTGGAAGAAATTGTCAAGTCTGCTGTATTTAGGTCCAGAGCTGAGCAAGACCACAAAAAGGACCTTGGTAAAGAAAGGATGAGACTGAGGGAGGAAAGACAGTGAGAATTGCAAGAAATCAGAGTGGATGTTCTACAGTGGTAGAGGAAACTGGTTAAAACAAGGGAAGTGGTTAAGCCACTGGCAAAAAAAGATTGCATGCCACATCCATGTAGGAGTAGATAGTATCTACTGTCAGTGAAAAGATGATGAATCAGTTCAGTTGTTGAATACTGAGAGGTGAATGCACGCTCTGGTTTTGCACTTAGCCCTCAGGTTCGAGACTGAGATCATGAAACATCACTTTCCAGCACAGAACAATGCCTTTTGTAGCTGTGCCTGGTGTTTCCTGGAGAGATGCACAGAACTGAGCCTGTCTGGAGTTGGAATGCCAACTGTAGCTCCAAATGTTAGACAGATTGCTAATTATGTGGTGTTTTGCATCACGCTTAGATTGGTGTGTGGAGTATATAAGTCTACCAGTTTCATTATCAGAAGCATTTCCTGCTGATGAAGACTTTACAGATTAAGCTGAATTGCCTTGTTATAAGAAGAAACAGATCCAGCTTTTCCCAACTTTACTGTAACTCTCTCTCCTACATTATTCTGAGCCCATTGAGTGGCTGTGAACATATGGCATAAACGGTTTTAAAAATCAGCTTCTGTGATTCCAAAGAAGCATAACCAGTCTTCATAACTGTTTGTAATCCTGTAGATAAGGATGTGGCTTGCAAAGGACCCATCTGCCATTTGCTTACTATTCTTGGATATTTAAGTTGTGATAGTGTATTTCAATTGTTAGGTTTACCATCTTTCCATGGCTGAAACTTACATAAGGAGTGATACAATGAAGAGTTTTCTAGAAGCCTTTCTCACAGCAATTACTAAGTTTGAATTAGCATCACTGTGTGGTGGAGCACCAGTTTCTCTCTTGGCTTACTGCCCTCACCAAAACACTTGCAAAACCACAGAAATAAATCCTTCTGCTTCTTGGCAAATGCTGCCTGTTAGCAATAGCCACTAAGAACTGGGCAAACTCAGGAGCAGCTTTCATGCTACTGAGTCCTAAAATAGTTCCAAGAATTCTTCCTACTGTGATCAGAAAAATGAAGGATGATTGAACAAGATTATGCTTATTTTGGCCTGTTCATAAAGACTGATGATGGGAGAGGCAAAAGTATTTCAAATGCAGTTCCAACTGTGCTGTAAGAAACTGTTGCTTCCAAGAAAACTGCTAGCATAAGGCATGTTGGGACTGCCATTTCCCAATAGCTAAAAAGGGCTTTAATGTTTATGTAGTGCTGTGAACGCTACACAAAGGGTTTGATGATTAAGATGAAAAGAAGAGCTGACCTGATGAAAATGTGTCTGAAAGGATGATGTGCTGTTTGCATTGTATCCCAGGACTCTGTGTTAGTTGGGATTTTTTGCTTTCTGAGTCCACAAAGTTAAGTTAAATAGTTTGTACTATAAACCCTTCAGGGATCGCTCCAAAGTGATGCTACAAAAACCAAGCTGTGCAGCAGAAGTGACAGTGGAATTAAAATCTCATTCCAGCAGTTTATGCAGTTACAAAAAATTACATGGAATTCTTATTCCTCACCAGTCCATGAATCATAACTGATAATCTTCTTGATAAAGAAACAGCTGCAAAAGGTCACATTAGCAGTCAATATTTAAACTATTTGGGTGGGTCAAATATCAGGATTTCTTCAGTGTCTCCTGAACAATAAAAACCAGTAAATGGTTTTCAATATATCTTACCAATATAAATTCCTTTTACTACTAATCTGAGCATGGAGAACTGCTTTGAGTGTTAAAATGTCTCCACATGACTCTAGTTTTAAAGAATGTAAAAGCTGAAAAGGCACTAGAGGTAAAATCTGAGGACCTGGAGGAATGCTAAAGAGAAAAAGGCCTGTATACATTTAGATTTTGGATTTATTTAATTCAAGGGTTTAAAGAGAAAATCCATCTTAGACTGGAACTACATGGCAGTAAGATGGTAAAGCAAAGGTTTTCAAAACAGGCTGTGTGTGCCATTAGCCCCCTAGGGTCTGGTGGTTCAATTTGGCTACTATTTTAAGTGTCTCCATTCAAGGGTCTATAAAGAGGCCTCAGTCTTCGGTGGAAGCTGCTACACATGTTGAGAATCAAGAACCTGTTCAGATTGCTGTAGTTCAGTACCCAAAAGCCAGTGGCTGGTGTTGAGAAGCTGGCCACCCAGCCAGGTGGTGGTACAGTGCCATCTCTTACCTCCTAATTATGTTGAGTGCCCTGGCAGCACAGGCATTGGAATTCACATTTTCTTCCCTGAACACTCTTGGATCTTGAGTGCAACTTCATGAATGCCGCTAGAGTAGAATGCAAGATACTCTGATCCACAGTTGCACAACACAGATGTGTTTCATCAAGCATGCCATGAAATAACATGACTCATTCTCTTAGCCAGTCTTACAGCAGCTTAATCACACAAGGATTGCTTGAGGTAAGAATCTCAAATTGCTTCCTGTATTCAGAAGTCCCATTCAACACTGCAAAATTTCTGGATTTCACATGACAGCATTCACCATTCCTATAGTCTTAATTTTTTTCAACTTCAGGAATATATCATTTGTAGCTTGGGCTGCACTTTAAAACAAACAACTGAAGTATTACACACAGTTTCATTAAATATGTGCTTTCAGAAGATAGAGATGCAAAGCAAATGCATCAAACAGAAATGAGTCACTCACTAAGATCCAGATGAAGACACAACCCATTGAAAGACAGCAAGTTGTGCAGGTGGCCACAAATGAAGAAAAATAAATCTCTGAATGACTGAAATTAGCCTGATTCTTTCAGACTAAGTTACTCAAACAGCGCCAAACTGTTAAAAATGTTGTATTTTGAGTTTGCTATATCAAAGGGGTTCTGTTCAAGGCTCAAAATGTAAGGTTTCTACATAGGTGATTGTTTTCATGGTTTTTTTCCTCTGCAATGGAGTTCTTTCCTGAAGAATAAAGGTAGTCTGTGGTCATGAGTGGAGATCCACTGTAAGTAATATTTTCATAGCAGATGCTGAAACATCTTCCTCTGTGGCTGTTAATTTAATACATTATCGTATTTGTGACAGCCCTTGTCAGCAATGGGGCTACCACGGTGCTATATCTTATTGCATGGACTTCTCTGGAATGTGAAATAACTCTGGTTCAGGCCTTCCATCCAGCCTGGACACTGCCACTGCCCAGCAGCCATTCCAGAAACACAACCACAGGGAACTTCTGTGTTGAATCTCATTGCTCCTGCTTTTGACAGGGGGCTGGGGAAGGGTGGGATGGGATGGTAACAGGCTCCTGGGGTATTTACCCTCATTCTCACTGAATATGGAAATGGAGAATTAAGGGCAGCTCTGTTTCCCCCAAGGGGAAATGGAGTGTACTGATTAACTGCAGTAGGAATTTAAATGGTGCTTCACACTTCCTTCAAATGCATAGCTTTAAGACAGCCAGTGATGTGTGTTTTCTGGTATGCAGTCTTTAATTGCATATCCCTTTTTGCTGGAGGGTTCAATTTATTAATTTAATAGTGTTTTATCAATCTCTGTCAATGCAACCCTTTGCTGGTGATTGTGGAGTATCATGACTGTTTTACAGTGAAAACTAAATAGTCTTACTAATGCTAATATTGAAGACAATATTCCATCTGATGAGTATGCAAGCAGAGATCTGTACCTTATGCCATGTGGTACCAATTTTGCTTCCTTCCCCTCTCTAATCAGGCTCTGACTGTTTCTTCTTCTGTGTCTCTTTTCTTTGCTGACCCTCTTTTCACATTGTTATTTTCAGATTAGAGAAAATTGCTTTCTGTCTGGTAGGGATATAATTTCCTTGTACCCATGGAGAATTTCACTGGGTACCCATTCTCAGAGTAGATGTAATTAGGCTTTTGCTGAATTCCTACTCTAGCAAAACTCATGCTATTTCACAGCATGCTGCCAAAATATCTCTCCATAGGATATTATGTCTTCTGAGTGCTTGTTTCTTAAACATTTAGTCTGTTGTTTAAGATTTTTGACTGTCTGTATTAAGAGTTCAGTAAAAAGGATTATGTTTGTCGGAGAAAAAAGAGGACTAACTTCAAACATCTCTTTGTTTTCCATCTTACAGCAAGGAATACTCCTCATTCATATGCAACTATAGATACCTAAACACAGCTTATAGTATTTGACACCAAAGTCTCAGACATTGCCTCATGACTTCTGGAATCTGAATTCAGTTCCCCACAACATAAATTACCAAGGGCCAAATCCACCAGAGGATATTCTTATCCAGGGCAAAGTCTAGGGCGTGGCAGTTCTGCTTAGATTGACTGTCCAAAGGACCAGTGCTTTTAACTACTGCTAGACAGCCTGTGGTGCTTGGCCTGCTGGAGAGCTGTGGAATGACACAAACTGATACATAAAACTATTGCTTTTTTTTGTTTCTCAATTGCAAAGGCACATTCCTCACATGCAGTTGAACAAGAAGTTCCCCAAGTTATCCTTGTGTTGGATAACTATACATTTTGAAACTTGGGGAGTTTGAGTGTGCTGTGCTCTCACTATCCCAGCAATTTCTACACTTGGTTAGTATTTTCTGATTGTGATTTTATATATTGTTTACAAAAGCCTTTAAAATAATTTTTCTTAAACAGCTGACAACTGGATATAATACTTTTCTGTTTAATATTTAAATCAAGCACTTCTGGGTCTATGATCAACAAGACATTTCTACTGTGTATGGCAACTACTAACCTCCCCCTATTTTCCTGTTGTCTTTAATGGGAGTATTTCAGTTATTAACTGAACCTCGTTTGAACATTAAATTGTTTTATCAAAGGAGCATAGCTTCTCTCTGTTTTGTTCAGAATTACCAGTAACACCACCTCCCTCTGGCATCTTGATTGCTCTGATATTTTGTTAGAGGCGTCTCTTCTTCAGGGTTTTGACCAACTGGCTCCTCAGACTGCAAGACTACTCATCATCATGGCTATCCTTCTGCTACCTTCTGCTACAAATAGGGGTTACAGCTGATCCTGAAGAGAGAGATGATTTTGTTGAGATCTGACATCTTGGAATGACCACACATCACTGTCATATACCTCTCAATATGAGAAGTATAAATCTTTCAAAAACTTTGTAACAATTTGTCAGCTGTTTAATGTAGCAAGAGTAACATGACAATCATGTGAAGTGTGTGCTAAATGGCTGACTTAAAACAGTTCAGGAGGCAGAGAAGCACTCACCGAGTATTACATGAACTTGCAACTACACCTGACAAAGAAACATTTAAGTTGCTAAGAAATAAATACTACTGCACCAAATTAAATATGAAGTTTTTAAATCACCCGCAATCAAATGGCAGTCTGAGTTTTGGTGACCCTTTTTATAGTGTTTTATAGTTTGTATTTCACATACAAGCTACAATTTCACATACATTACCCATGGATGGGTCAAGGGGACAAGCCTGAAGGAGCAGAAGGACAGAAACCTGAGGCTGCAACAGAATGGGAGAAATGAGGTCTGGGGACAGCAGTAGCAATCTCTGCTTCAAACATCTTCAAGCACTGCCCAAGGCAGTAGCTTCACTCCCCGCTGTAAGAAACTCAGCAGTGTGACACTACCCCCATTAAGTGTGTTTCCTGGAGAGGATTGTTTCAATAGTCACCTGTGAAATGAATCAATACTGTGGTGTAGATGGACTCTTGCTAGAGACAAAAGACTGCCATGGTTTGAATAGATTTTACCTGGGTTTATCCCAGACATGCTTGACCTCCTGTGTTGTGCTGGCTGAAAGCTGGGTATGTAGGCTCTGAAGGGAGCTCTGCAAACATCTAAAGGCCAAACCATGTCTCAGGTAAGCACTCATCAGCACTCCTTGATACATCTGCATGAAGAGAACTACAGACATGGCCAGTTAATGTGTGTTGACCATGGCCAGCAGCTAAGATCCTGTCATCAGGACGAGAGAGAACAGGAGGAGTGAAAGCAAGAACACTCATAGGTTGAGATGAGAACAGTTTAATAAGTGAAGGAAGGAGGAAAAAACAAGTAACATGACAGCATTCATTCACCACCTCCTTTTTGAGAGCAGTGCCAAGGTAGTCTCAGAGCAACAACTGATTTGGAAGAAACTCCTCCCATTTTTTAGTGCTGAGCATGGCATCATCTCACAGGAAATACCCTTTTGGCCAGTTTGGGTCAGGCACACAGGGTCAGATTTTTTACCCACCCCATCATACTCGCTGGGGGAAGGAGGCAGTGTGGGAAAGAGACAGCAACAACACTGTGCAAGCACTGTTCTTTAGTGGACATAATATTGGTGGTGTCAACTGTTTTAGTCACAAACCCAAACCATGTCACAGGGGCTGCTATGTTGAAAATTTACTCCATCCCAGCCACAGCCAATACATCTTGTGCTGTCTACCTTCCCCAGGCATCCTCCTTTCCTCTAATGATCAGTGGTTGCTTTTCATGGCTGACAGCTATTCATGTAATTTCAGGTAGAGAAAGTCGAAGAGCTTTTGTTTCAATGCAGTTATTATGTGAATTTCACTTCTGCCAGATGTGATTTCCAAGAGATTCTGGGGAAAAGCCATACTGGAATCATTACAAAAGTGTTTCTCTTCATCAAAGTAGCAAAAGACTAGTCTTACCACATTATCCCTTGCTGTTCAGTGAAAGCTGAATCCACTGAGGCTGCAATGAACGTAAGGGCATTTAGAGAAAGCCAGTGATCCAGAATAGTGGTTACTAACTTACCATAACACCCTGCATGCAAGAGATTTGACTCAATTCATGAACCACAGGTCCAGGAGCAGGTTCTGCACCGCAGGTCCAGGAGCAGGTCTGTTACAATTTAAACATCCCTTGTAGGCACAAGAAGGTCAAACTACACTTGGAACAACAAAGGAAAAGTTAGACATTTCATAACATAAAATCTTTGTGGTTTAGACTAATCAGTCCAGATTATCTGTAGGTACATTGAACACACGGACAGTTTGTCACATGGGCAGCTCTGTAGATACCACATGCTTGTATGTCCTTCACAGCAAGTCTCTGAGGGAGCAGTGTGACCTCAAAGAAGATGCCAGCTGTGCTCCTATGTCTATTCCCTGTTCATCATCCAAGCTTCTTGTTCCTGTTGTACTTATGGCTGGTAATTCTGGTCTGTGTTTCTCCAGATAAAAGCAGAATCAGAAATGAGGAAAAAGTTCTTAGAGGTTTCTTGTTTAAAATCACATTTAATTTCTTTCTTTGAAAGTAGATTAACTCCTCCTTTCTTAGCTTCCCCTGCTGAGTGTTCACAGAAAGAACTGCTGTGCTGGAGAAATAGAATAAAAACAAACTGCAGAGAGCAGAGCTGTAACTATTTTTTATTTAAGCAATAAAAAAAGCAATACTGCTTTTTTTTTTGCTTAATTAAAGCAAGTTTATTGCACTGTGTGGTTAAATGATCTGGTAGAAACCTTTTTATTCCAAGAAGAGCTACATTTGTCAAGACAGGAACAACCAGGGAAATATATCTTGTTTATCTCACAGAATGACTATTATCTCCTGAAAATAGCAGAGTTCTCCATTTTAGGAAGTGCAGTTAGAGTTGGCTTCCCAGTCCCCTCTTTGTGCCCCTGAGAAAATGCATGTGGGAATTTTTACACAGGAGTATTCTCAGAAGATGTGGAGCTTGCATCTTGGTAGCATCTATTCTCCTTCATCACCCCATCCCAGTAAGTTAGCCATGCCAGATAATAAATTGCAGAACTGTAGAGTATTGCACAGGGCACTTGGCAATTCTGGACTACTGTTCTGTGTAGCTACAGGACTACCCTTCAACCCCTCCTTTGCTCCCTCAGCTCTCTTCAGCTCCTTATCCCCCAGGCCATACATGTATGGGTTGCTTCTACACAGCAAAGCATCCTCTGTCTCCACACTGGTAACATATTCTCTATCTCAGGCCCATGATCTTTCCTCAACAGCAACTTGCCATGGGAATGGGAATGGAAATGAGAAGGGACTTGCAGAAAAGCACTCATGTCCTGCTTTGTCCACAGGTGTTTCCCTGTGACGTCCTGAGCAGCTGTGACTAGTCAGAGCAGTATTAAGCTCAGTGAAGATCATGCACGGACAGTTAACAACTGAAGCAACACCTTGTATCCTTAAATGCTGTTTTGTCCTACAAGAGAATTGAATTTGTCTCTTTTTGATAAGCACAGGGCTTTCCTCAAAGCAGCAGGTGGCTGGAACCATTTTGTCAGGTTTGTAATTTTCCTCTGATGATCACATTTACCAAGGTTTAGGTCCTGGGAAGCCAATGAGACACACGCCCATGGTATCAAGAGCACTCTGCCAAACGCTGGGAGGTCCTCTGCCTTCATGCTTTTAAGGAACACAAACACATGCCAACCCTGCCAGTTGGGTCAGATAGGATAAGGAGAGGCTTATTGCTGGAACCACTCTAGTTCATGAAGAGTATCTTTAGAACTATTTTATGAATAGGATGTAAAAAGTTGAAAATACACATCAAGAGAGAAATTTTTTTATACTACTCTTGTCCTTTTGGGAATTCCCATAACTGCTAGGATATTGGACTACAGGTTTTTCCATATGGGATGAGTAGGAAAGACATATTTTCAGTGGTTACAAACTGGTATCAACTAGTAATATTGAAGTTGATCTGGATTTTTTTAGATTTTCAAATAGAGCATTTCCATGATGAATATTTAGAAGAAAAGGTGTATAGCCAGGCCAGTTTTCATATGGCACCTCTTCACCAGAGAGAAATAGCACTTCATGATAAGGTGCTTTTCAAAGGAAATTTTTTATGTGTCTTTTTCTGGAAAGCCTCTCTCCGTGCATATTTTGGTGTAAACCTTGTTTGTCTGATACATATTTACATAATAAATTCAAGCCTTTTATTTTAGAAGGCTTTTGCAGTCAACAGCTCATCCATACAGTGGAATAAAAATACTTGACCACATCAAATGTAGCAGATCTGATGGGTCTGCTCAATAAGGCCTGAGATTAACCTTCATATCTGAAAACTAAGCAGTTAAACTAAACAGGAGTAAGGCTGAGCACTGGCTGTACTGCTGACCAGGTATGCTTGTGAGAGCATACCTGGTCAGCAGTTAGCAATGGTCACTATCAGCCATGGGGAGAAGAGAGCAGAGCATCTGCCTTGCCAGATGCACACAGGGTGCCCAGCACGGACAGTGGAGCTGGGCACCCTGTGTGGGGCTAGACTGAGGACTGCTGCCAGTCAAGCAGGAGAGCTCTCCTGGGGTATGTGCTCTGCTGGGAAGGGCAAAGCAAATCATCCCATATGAGGTAAGCAGGTAGGAGGAGGGTGCTCAGGGGCTCCCAGGGCTGGCTGAGGCAGGGCTGAATGTATTTGAGCTGAGAAAGAGAGGCTGTGCTGGTGGCTGTGTGCCATGGCCCTTCTGCATAGCCCGTGCCCTCGGAGGAATGTGGGAAGCAGGGAAATATTGAGACCACTTTGAATCTTCCTCTTTGCTTCTGTAATCAGAGAAAGATTAAACCCATTCCCAATCAGTCCCTGTGGGATGTAAGTTGTTGGTGCAGCACAGCCAGTGCTGGGGACACTCCTGACTCTTTACTCCCCTGTCCCAGTTTCTACTGCATCCTGGCAAAAACATAAAAATTAGCATCAATTTCACCTGAACTCAGGATGTCAAGAACAAGAACTGACCCAGATGCCAAGGAATATAAAGGAAACAAAGAAATAATTTGCAAGAGGAATTAAAGCTTTAAGAACATAAATTCTAGCTCCTTGGTGTTTTTCAGACCAGTAGGATGATTTGGGTGGTAACAGTGTCCCACAGGCTGCTGAAGAAATACAGAGAAAGAAAAAAGGAAAATTGTGTAGGTCTCTGTGTCAAACATCAAATCACAGAGCCACAGGATATGCTGGGTTGGAAGCGACCCAAGGGGTCATCTAGTCCAACTCTCAACCCTGCACAGAACATCCCCAAGAGTCACACCATGTGCCTGAGAGCATGTGACCATTTCTCTCCAAGTCACTAACAGCTTGAAAATAAATATCCATGGTTACATCTGCTCTGTGAAGGCAGAAAGAGCCTTGCATGTTGATATTTGCCACAGACCAGTATATCACTTTGGTAAACATGACCACCAGTACATAAACAGCTGTTGGTAACATGCAGGGAGAAAAATCAGGATCACTGTGAGGGATTTCAATGTCAGTAACTTAAATGAAAGACTCATAAAGCCAGAATGAAATATCCTTGAAATTCTTAAGCATTGTAAATGATGATTTGCTAACTAGCAAAATACTGCACCCAGTAATGTCTTGCAAAGGAGAGGAGAAAAGTCTGTGCAATAAAAAAGCAGTAGTTGTTTAGGTTGCACTGAATGTTTTGGCCATAAACAGCCTGTTTGCCGTGGAGCAGAATCTCACCCAGCTCTGTGGACCTTGATGACTGCCCCCAGAAAAAACTGTCTAGGTTTGGGTGGGGGTTCTAGCACTGCAAGTACTTAAATCAAGATTGGACCTTTTTCTGAAAAACACATTCTGTTGCAATTTGGACTATGAGGCCTGAAGCAGACATTCCTGAAAGCTCTGCTCTGTATAATGCAGCAGATCAACCTAGGAGATCCACAGTGACTTCTTAGTAACTCAGACTTAATAACGATGACAATTAATGTAGGCAAGTGTCATAATTTAATGGTGATGCCATATGCCCAAGCATTTGATGTTCTCAGTGGAAACACTCTAAGCTAAACCTTAGAAATGCAGTTTAATTGTAATGCTTGAAATTCTTTATGTACATTTGCCTCTAGTATAAGGTGCTCAGTTTACATTTTGCTGTATATGCTCCATTTTAGTAAGAGAAGAGCAATCTTTTCTAACACCCACATGATGTGATATATCCTGGCAAAAAAAAAAAAAAATTTTTCATATAAGTAAGATTAATGAAAGGAATTATGAAGGAGGTCAATATTCTATCAAGAAGATAGACAAGCAACCCCAGGGAACATGAGCCAGCATATTTACAAAAATAAAGGAGGAGATGGCACGGTGTCAAGCTGCTCTAGAACCTCTACTTATCTGTTGCTTGCTTTTCATCATCTTCTTTCAACAGCTTTAATGTTTTTGTTCCTGGTCAAGACAGAATGTCAGGCCCCCAGAGATTTAAGCAAACATTTAGAAACTATGTGCTCTGTTAAGAAAAACAAACAACTTTAGTCTGATATTGTAGGTTCAGCATTGTGAGGATGAACTAGTTATCATTCTAGTTGGGCACTGAGATGTCTAGATTTTATAGAATATCATTAAATCAACAACATGTGATCTTTACTGTTACAGATTAATATTAAAAGGAGCTTGAAATGTTAGTAGAGTTTGTGGTTTTGTTCTGCTGGCAAAACAGTTTCCTGTATCTATCAATCAACCAGGTCAGGTAGTCAAAACTCCAAATGCTCTTATATTTGTCTGGAACTTTTGAACCATTGTTATAGAAGATACTATTGTGCCACTCAGTGCACTCAGAAATACTGCCTTGACTCTTGTACAAACACCACCTATATTCCTTATCAATTCTGGTTCCTGAGGCATTTTTATCTTAATCCAGTCACAGAAAAAAAAATTTAAATAAAAATTTCTATGAAACACTCAGTTTGAGCTGTTTGAAATAAGCAGGACCATGCTGATAATGATATAAAGAAAGTGAGCTTTAAGCTTTTGTATTCAGATTCAATTCTTGCTCAGCAGGGTCTCTTAAATGACATTCATGGGAGGAAAAGTCAAGTCACCCTGAAATGGAAGAAAAAATATTATGTCCTTTCTGGGAGAAACTTTTCAGAAGCATTTCTTGTATCTTAGCAACAGTATATTTAACAGTGCATTGATTTTTTTAGATTTATTTTTATTTTTTAATCTTGTTTTCTGCTGGTTTACTAACTGGGCTTAATGGATGAGATCAGACTGTGCATAGGCAGCTGGAGGAAAAGGATGCTTGCCTTAGCATCTCCAGCCCAGCTGTGGTGCTCACAGCATGTTACTCTCAGCCACTAAGGAACCACCACAGTACCTTGCTGTTGTATCTCTATAGAGGGAAAGCTGGCTAAAAAGTCAGTTTATCATTACTATTTTTCAGCTGTATGGGATAATGTAAAAAAAATGTTTTATTTATATGATATAAACAGAGAAATTCAGTAGATTTCCTCATTTTACAAATATTCCTCATGCTGCATATTCTTTAGAGATTAATGCTCTAAACCTGCTGTAAATTATGGCAGGATATGTGTAATCCACCAGTGACACACTTCAATGTTTAAAAGTCTTTGGCCTCCAGCCTTGGCCATATCAAGGACTAAGCATGTTTCCCTTAGATCATCCTGTTCACTCCCTCATGGCTCACTGTTCAAGAGCCCAAACCTGCCCCCACTGAAGTGGAAGGCAAAGCTCCAGCTTTAATCAGTGTTTGCAAAAATGTAAGCCTTTTGGCAATGGAGACGTTTTGTTTCACAAACAAGGTCAAATTAGGCACGGGGGAGACTCTTGTAGCTGTTTGTGAGGAAGACTGGGATGATGGAGCGAGACCCAGATTTGGCACTTCAGTCTGGGGTTCTGCCAAAGGATCTCCATAATTTACACATACCAAGTACAGCTGTACTACTTATCCAAGCCTGGGCTGGCTTGTTGTAGCTGTTCAATTGTGCCAGCTCTCTCTCAGCTTCTGTCATCAAGACAGCTAAACCTGCATTTATGTTATAGATGTTGTTCCACAGCACAACTTTCCACATGGCAGGTGGTTTTCTAGTGAGATGACATTCTGTTCTTAATTAATGTATGCAGTTCTTTGCTCAGGATAGGTGATCAAAACAAGCCCTGCCAAGACGAAAGGAAAAAACAATTCACAACGTGAACACCGGGCCAGCTTTTCTAACTATTTCAGACAATTAGTTCTGAAACTCATATAAAATGTATGCTTCCTTTCTGTTCCTCTTACATCTGCTAGATTATGATTATATTGCCTTCCTCAAGATTGTGGACAAGGTGAGACCACTGGAGAGCAAGCTGCTCTGGGTGACTCAATAGGTGAGGAAACCTCCCTGTTCTTCCTTTTCCTCCTCAATGAATTTTCATTCTTGTATCATGAAAATTAGGGCTGAGCTGCTGTGTATCATCAGAGAACTTACAAATCCATCCATGGAAAGGAGATTTTGAAAGAGGACAACCTTTCCAAGTTCATGATCCCTCTTGGATGATGGAAACCAGAAGATAGTAGGTGGCAATAGATGCTGGCTAAATCAGCAGAGCTCTGGAAAGCCACTGGAAACGAGGTCTGCATCATTTAGAAGCTGGGAAAATAGAATTGGTGTAACATTTTGCTTACCAAATCCTGGCTTCCAACTCTTCCAACTTTCAGATGACCACTGTGTGGCTGCGTGATGCTTTTTCTTAGCACCACTCCTGTACAGCCCAGGGCAGGTTGCTCATCATAAGCAATAGCTTAATTTTCTTTCCAGGAGCTCAAGGTCCACTAAACCAGCTAGAATTGGTTATATGCAGACATATGTTCTGGTATATTTTGAAACTGAAGTGTGGATTAGACTGAATGTGTGTAAACAAAGCCATTATTCACATGAGAGCAGGCAGTCACAACGTGACTCTGATACAACCTCTCTCCGAGCTTGTCAGGAAGGAAACACAAAACACCAGCACAGGCCTGGGGTATCCTCATGCAGTGTGAATGCAGCCAGCCCCAGCTTGCCAAGTACGGTGCAGGCCAGTAAATCATTTGACCCACATTTAGATTTCAGTATAGCAAACACGATACAGCCAGGCTGATAGGTCTGGTCCAGGCAGAAAGCACACAGTGACAGCTTGGTGTCCTCCTGAGGCCAAAGCACTGACTAACTGAAGACAGGACTTCTGTGCCTCTGACTGCTGTTCCTAAACAGAGCACTGAAGAATTTGTCTCTTGTCACCAGGCCTCAGCAAGGACCACCACTTAAAGAAGCTGGGGAGGTGCTTTGGTAAGGGCCGTGTAAATACCACAGACACAAAGAATCTCTATTGCTCCTTATGTTCAAAGGTTTGTTGCTTCCTCTGAACTGTTTCTCAAATGTGGAGTTTGCATTAATCAACCGGTTATTGCCATCACTTCTCAGTAAAGACAGAAGGCCATGTGCCCCCTGCCCTGTCCTCTGATAAACAAAACCTGTGCCACTTTGCCTCAATACTTGTAATTCCTAGCCAGACACTTGGAGGACTCTTTGGGTACATCTGCATTGTCACCTTAACTCAGAGCATCAGCATGCAGCTAGCCAAAACTCCCTGCTCCCTACCATGCTCTGCCTCGCTCTGTGCCATAGACCAGAGAAAGGAGACTGCTGTGACCCTCCCTGCAACTAAGGTAGCCCAGCAGAGAGTGACAGTGGCCCACAGGTGTATTCAATACCCCTGGGTTGGTGGATGCTCTGGTTCTGCAGATTTGTACCTGGCAGAGCTGGCTGAGCCTCTGCACACCAGACTAGCCAGGCCAGCACAGCAGCACAGACACGTTGCCCTGCTCACAGCTCGCTGTTGAGGCAGGAATGGCAGCTGTTGCAGTGATGGATTCAACTTAGTGCAATTATCAGGAAACCTCATTTACCCCAGAAAGTGGAACGTTTCCTTTCCTCCTAGGGGAGGATGGTCCTTTGTAACACACAGTGAATGAAGAACGGGGTTGGTGTGTAGTAGGGCAGATATGGGCCAGAAAGAGTCAGAAGAGGGATTGAACTGACTTTACAGACCTGGTGACTTGGACTTACCACATACCTGGAGAGGTCAAATGGCAGGTGAGTGCCCTGGAGGTGCAAATACCCTGCAAAAGGGAAAATACACAGAGGGGAGGGCGGCACAAGAGAAAAGTGAAGCGGATTCTCGGGACAAAGGGGAACTGTTATTCATTTAATGCTGCAGCCTCTCCTCAAAGGGCTTTTCTCTTCAATTCCTCACACTGCAGAAGGAAGTTATTAAAACATGAAACGATGCTGGAATAAAGCATATATATCACTGTATGCTCAGTTTTAAAAATCTACACCAATATCCTAATGAACTTTTAGCTAAGGCACTGCAGTCTCTTCTTCTTACCTAGTACTGTGAGGAAAATTATCTTATTTATCCTCAAAGTATGAGTCATCAACAAAAAAGGAGATTATTGTGTGTGCTTGCCATAATTAATGACACCCACATAGAATGAGAATTTTGCCCCCTCTGTGAGCTGAAGCTTAACTTGCAGAAGGATCCTTTTGAACACAGTGGCACTAAACTTATCGGTGACTGAGCACAAAGCATTTTCATCTAGCTTTGAAGCCATTTATGAGGGCATTGCAGAAAGAAAGAAAGAACAAAGTTACCTTTCTTTCCTGCATGCTCCTTCATTACAAGCTCCCCAAGGATCATGGAGAAGCAAGAAACATAATGAATATTCATTTCCAAAAGTTCGGTTAATACTTGTGCATGAAGACTTTCAGCAGGCTTATGCAAAAGCACACTGGAGACTTTGCTGTGTGTCTGTACATAAAGCCAAAACTATCAAGAACTCAGACACAGTCATGGCTCTCTCTACAAATTGAATTGCAAGACCTTATTCATCACCTACTTCATGTTTTTATCATCAGACAACTTTCATCTTGAGAACATTACAGGGTACAGTGGATGCAATGTAACATGCAATAAGCCTTAAAAACTTTGCCATAGGACTGTGGGTAGAACTGCCTCTTTTCAATTATTTTTTATACCTTGATAAATTCCTTCTTTAAAGCATAATGTGTTGTCTTCTTCATTAAAGTTCGTAACCATGCTGAATCACATTTCTTTTTTTTTGTCATATATTATGCAGAATAGATTTTTTTAAAATGTGACTTCTCATTTAATGCCTCACCTGCCTGGCTGGGTTCAGTCCAAATATCTGAGCAGTACAACTTTAATTCTTTGCTTTCTTCTCAACATCAACTCTAGTTTCTTCTTTTTGAGGACTAAAAAAAAGGAACAAAATTACAGATTCTGGTATTTTTTACTTTTTTATTACTTTCAGTAATCAAGGACTTTCAATTTTCATAATCTAAGCCACTTTTTATGGCACTGCAAAATTTCAGACAAGACAGCATTTTGAGCTGGGCTTCCATGACATGCCTACTACCACCACCATCTCCTTCAATCTTATCCATGATGTGGCTGCTCAGGCAATGGAGCTTCCTCAAGTCTTCAGCTGGAATCCAGCCACTTGGCATCCAGCCCTTTGCTCTTCCAGCTCCCAAAGAGGCAGGAGCCCTGTTCCTGGCTGATTTGAGGGAAGAGAGGCCTGTGGATATCTTGTGTCAGTGTGACAGGTCCAAGCTACAGGCAGGAATCCATAAGGATGGAAAGATTGACTCTGGCTTGGTGCTGGGGTGATTTCTTGGGGCACAGTGTGACAGGATGGTTTAAGGGTAGCATGACATTTGCAGAGGTGCAGTAAAGTGGGCATGGAACACTCTCTCTCTATGGGCCAGAATGCTACAGCCAAGAGTGGTGGAAATATCACTCCTGGGCTCTGCTCCTCAAAAGGGTGATGTTAGGGGGAAGGGAGATGGATCTGAGTTACAAGAGCTACCTCCTGCCTTCTCTTCCTGGCCACCCCAGGGGCTACACACCTTTACATCCAGTGAGGAAGTGTGGGGCTGGGAAGAACTGAAGCTATGTCCCTCTTCTTATTTGATTTCACTCACCAGGAATTAATCTTGAAAAATAAGAATTAAAAAGGCTTATTTGCTTAGTCTGATTTAAGACAAAAGGAAAGATATTTTCTGGCTGGTATGTAAGAGTAAGACTTTGAAAATATTTGAACAATTATGAAGAGCAATATGAACATTTTAGTAATGTGGTAGGACACAGTGATTGAGAATGAGGCGCGGTCTCAGGTAACTGAACTGAAGTTAAATGGAAAAAGGGCCCTGATCCAGCTAAGACACTTCACACAGGCACAGCAGCGTCTGTGCTCTGTTCTGAAAATAAGCTTTGGCTCAGATGTTGTGATACCATTTATTGTCTGGTTTAATATCTTACTGAATGAGCTACTGATGCCATAGCTGAAGAGGGGAAATATGCTTTTCTTAGCAAAAAGAATACAGAATATTGACAATATCTCACCAGAGCTTAATTTTCCCTCCTTTGAGAACCTGCTTTCTATAAAAGGCATTAGCTTCATACTGCCTTGGCAAAATCAACCACAACAAACATCCCCAGTTTGAGTTGTGCAATATAGGAACTCTGAAATGTTCATTTTCAGAATAGTAATTTCATACTCACGTTATTATTTCAGTTGCCATGTTAAAAAAGGTATAAGATTTCCGGCGGTGAGAGAAACATCTAGGCAAATGCTTTCTAAACATTAGATATAGACTTATTGTATTGCTTTCTAAATGGGAATATCAAGCCCTTTCTTCCCAGTTCAAGATAAATTGTAGCCACACATTCAGTGAGTTCCTGGGTTGACTCAAGATAAGTTAACATAGAAATGCCTAAAAAGAAAAGTGACAGAGGATTTTTTCACTATGTCTATTTTTTTGAAAGAGCTAATGGAAAACAAGCTGGGTGAGATTCTGTTTGCCTGAGGTAATCAGTTTTTTGATGTGTGAGTAGGGTATGATTTTTTTTCATCATAGTAAACATAGGGTGAGTAGGACTGTGAGCCTAGACTTGCAAATTTTCATGACAGCTTTGCATACTGAAATGATTCACGTAGTGAAATAATGCTGGAAGTCAATAAAAGAAACACAGCTTCTCCTGTCATCCAGATACTCTCCAAGATACAGAATCCTACAGACTCTTGAAGTCAGTAATTTTATATCAAATGAGTTCAGTAGTTTGGAACACACACATAAAGACCATTTCAAATTCTCCATCCATGTTGGTACCCACTTTGCATGATTATTTATCCAGGGCATTGCTCTAGTAGAAGGTAAGTAAAATACTTGTTTAACACTAAAGATAAATTAATCACTCCTTTGGTTCATTAGTAAAGTAATGAAAATGCAGGAAAATATACAGTCTAGCTCTAAATACCAATCTGGACATAGGCCTGCCCTAGAAGAGGACTAAACCATTGCCAGGCACCTAACGTTGCTGCATACACACGTGTCTGCTTGGGGGTCCCCTCCAGTCCTGCTTTTGTACATGAGTGGTTTGGGCCTGTAATTAAACAGGTCCAGAAAACAGAAGCTGCATACTCAGAGAAAGAAGAAGAGGAAACAGAGGGTTTAATGTCTACAATTTACACAGTGAGCTCAAACTTATGCACTGCAGGGATTAATGTTGGATGTCTGGACCCCAAAACGGAGTCCAGGAGCCTCCTATAACTTCATATTGAATGCCCAGAGAAGGTCACATATCCCCTGTTGGCATGCTCACACATCAGTTTTATACCTCTCCAGCCTGATAATTCATTCTCCACAGGCACAGCATAGCTTCTTACCTGAGTTTGTACAAACTTGGGAGATGCTTGTCACAAGCCTTGGGACTCTGTTTTGCATCCCAAATACTTCAAGGCCAGTACATTATCTGACTCAGCAGCACTCAAGTCCTCTCTTGAATTCTGCCAAGGGAAGTAGCAGTTTAAATCCATCAAACAGAAAATTGGACCTAAGAAGAAAAGGAAATTTTTAACTGCATGGATAGATGTCAATATGCTATGGGGCCTTTGGGGAAGGTGCAGCTGCAGTTGCTTGATGTTCTTGAGGAGTCATCAAAAGCCGCTGCTCTGCAAAGTGAACCTGATTTAACTTGTTCCCTGCGGCTCCCAGAACTGAGTCATCCTCTTCAGTATGTACTGCTTCGGTACAAAACCTGTTCATTACATCACCTCCAGATCAACTATGCAAGTAAAATGGATCTGACACACATTTTTAACTTGCAATGATTGTGTTTGCCAACTTTTCCTAATTAGTGCAGATTCTCTCTGTGACCTATTTTCAGGAACTGAGCAGTTCAGTCAAGCCTGGATGATAAGAGCCTGTGTTTTTACTTCTACAAAATAACATAAAGCTCATCTGTAACTTCAAGTTTCCCTTCGGCTGCTGCTTTTGCAAAAAAGTTAGAGGTACAAAACAGGACACTTATTTTCAAGGTTAAACCTTGAAAGTCCTCCAAATCCTCAGCCTTGAAGACATTTTTAATCAGACAATCTCTTCTCTACTTCATCTCCACGTTGTATCTATAAAGCAGATGTGACTCTCCCACTACATTCCTCGCCAGTCTTCTGCAGAGGAAGACTTGCTCTCATTTTATCTCTTGTGGTCCTGCCTGTTTGCTCTTCAGTGAATCTTATTATCCTGTCAGAGCAGCCACACAAATTTAATGACTGGGGGAGAGATGACTTTCCTGGCTGGCTGTTGCTTGGGATCTGGTGTTTCTAGTTGGAAACACCATTCTTGGGCACAAAGAGATGTGGCTGTGAATTCCCCAGGCTGTGGCAGGTGTGCTTTCTCCAAGACACCCACTCATACACTGGAGAGCTGAGGAGGGATCCCAGGCTTATTCCCATTGCCGTGTCTTCTGGCCAACACAAGGCAGCTCCCACACAGCACACTGGATTTCCTGGGCAGTCGCTTCTCCCCATGCACTATGACAGGGAAGTGGACAGCTAGGACTGCATTTGGCACTAGGCACTGCAGTCTTGAGTTGTAGGGACTAAAATCTTACATCAGACCAATTTGACAAATACAAAAGACAACCTCTGAAGTGCACTGATAATCTTCTATCTATTCTTCACAGTTCCCTTTATGAAAAGCAATATAAAGTCCTCCCAGTCTAATACAATTCAAACCAAAGCAATAAACTCTCCAAAAAAAAAAAAAACCCCCAAAAAAAAAAAAAAAAAAAAAAAAAATCTGTTGCTAGTTCTATCTTGCTCTGGCCTGACTGGCCAGGTGGGATGCATCAGCTGCTGGTCTCCCAGCTCAGTGTGACTGCTTGGAAACTGCCCATCAGGCTCTGGATTTAAGGATGGGCTTTTTCCTTCTGCTCCACAGGCTGAACTTGCCAACTTCTGAGTCATGTCTTATTGCCATGGATTTGGGTTTTGAGACTGATTTTCTTTCTCTATAGGTACTTTAAAGTTAGCTGAGAAGGTCTGGGGGAAGGGAAAGGAAGAGACAGATAGTAATTGGGTCTTCTGATCAGACTCCCTTCACTGTTTGTTTCATAGAATCATAGAATGGCTGAGGTTGTAAGGGACCTTTGGAAGTCATCTGGTCCAACCCCCCTGGTCAAGCAGGGCCACCTATAGGTGGTTGCTTGGAGCCATGTTCAAACATCTGAGGAAATCTTTGTTCCTATGTAACCATAGTGAAAAAGCTGTACAGAACTGAGAATGATTTGAGGGACTACTCTTAATGCCATTGCCTCTTAGATTATCTGCTAGGGCAATTTTTTTAGAAGGAGTCATCTCAGTTATTTCTTGAAGGTTTCTTAATGGACTCTTAATGGAAAGGTGTTAAAACACTAAAAGAGCACAATCTCAATATGAACTTGGGACCATACAAAAAATAAATCAATAAAATAAAATTGGGGTTTGATAAAATATACAAATAAGGTAGAACTGAACACCTATGTACAAGAATTCAATTCAAAGAACTCTGCAGCAACTGGTTAGTAATGCTGGAGGCACCCTGACTCACTAGAAATTTGTCTATACCACTTGAAAATATTGTTTGGTGTAGCTCAATTTCCCCATGCATCTGGGATTTATTGCCTACGAGCAACTAAGCATTTCTTTAAGTTTCTTAAGAGGTCCAGCCCAAACAGCTGTCTTGGAATTTATTTAAGGCCCTCAAATATGAAGGAGTCCACAAAACAGAGTTGGGAAATTGTGACACTTTTTCTACAACCCACCTTCTGGCTGGAGTATTCACCTAATTGAAGAGCTATTCCTAATCCATTCCATCAAAGGGGGTTTGAATAGAGAGGTGACTCCCAAGTTGCAGGGTGTCCCAGGCAGTGTGCTTCAGGGGATTACTGACTCCTTTCCTATTGAGGCTGGACCTGCAAAGATGGGTGATATTTACAATTTCTTCTCTAGGTATGTTCTTCACAGAGGATAGTACACTGAGGACTGTGGATTAGACCATGCATCAGCTCCATGACTTTGCAAAGTGTTTTACTAATGTGGTCCACTCTTAATAGTGCAGGAATTACAGCTTACAGAAACCTGTGAATATAGTGTATATATATGGGATCTAGCTTTTCAGGTGCACTTAGCTTACCTAAATCCAGCTGAAGGATGTTGTAAACTACTGATTCATGACAAGATGATCTGCATATTAGTGCCTTTCCTTACACAAGATAAAGTCCAAGCCCCAGGAGAGCCAAACAGCCCAAATTTCTTGTCTCTGTGAGCTGAGAGATGTAAGTACATTCTGACAGAGAAAAAAAGAAGAAGCAGTAGGGCTGAGTACATGAAGGACGCTTTATAAATTCTATAAATGCTGAACTATTCAGGGTAAAGGAAACCGGTTCTGCATAATTATTCTTGGAGTGCAATACTGTAGAGTATGCTTAGGAAAAACACCAGAAGCACAGAATGCTTGACTGAGGCAAGGCATATTGATGATTCAGAAAAGGAGCATAATTTATAAATAAATGTCATTTTTAAAGCAATCAGGCAGATTCAGTGTTCTTAATTCTGTGGTCATACAGTATCACAAGAACGTAATTAAAACCAGTAACTTTTCCAAGCCGAGAGACATGCAGTTGCCAGGCAACATATTATGTACCTGAGAACACATAACATTGCACATGATTTATGTAGTGCTGTTGTTGTGTCTCCAGATGCTGATACCATTGTATCTAATGCAGATTCTTACAGGCTCAGCCACCACCTATTTATAACCACCATGCTGAATCCATTCCTTAATGTCAAATAATCAATCTAATAATATTAAATCATCAATCTAAAAATTATTAATATAGATGTTGCAGTTTACTGTATTTGTGAAAATTAAAAGATTTATAACATGCTTATGTCACAAGACATCATCTCCCAAGAAAAATGACACTCAGAATTAGAATTATTGGAAATCTCCCAAAATAATTGCTCAGGTTCTTGGAAAGAAAGAACACATTTCCATTCTGGATCTGTTACTTAGCCTGGACTCCCCGTGTCATTCCCATGCATGTGGCTTCATCCACTGCCACACTTGAAAACTCAGAAAAGAAGGCATCAGCTCCTGTGAAGGTTCATAAGTACCAGTAATCCTTGTTATGAAAACAAACCTACATGGAGTCACATATGTTCAGATGAATGGCATATCATTTGTGTTGGTTTTGTTGCAGTAGTTTGATGTTGGAGAATGATGACTTGGAGAATGTAAACATAGGAAACCTTCCTTATCCTACTACATCTCAGACGTTGTGGTTTCATCGGCTACGCCACCCTGCTCCAAATGAAAAACTGTATTTACATGGCAGTCAACAGGAAATAATTGGTTTGAGTCTGTATGAAAATCTGGTCCATGTACGTTAATTTTCTCAGATTTTATACAAGTATTTGCATTAAATATTATTATATTGTGAGAAGGGAGAATCAGCTACTACATTCAGTGGGAAAATGTTTTTAAAAAATTGTTTGAATATTTTCTCTTTGAGGTTTGGAAGCTTTGGGTTGGTGCCTGCAGAATCCTCCTCCTGGCAGTAGCCCGCTGGAGGGAGCTGTGACATTTCAAATACATCAACAGCCTCGGCTGGAAACTGCCCTGGAGGCCCCCAGGAAGGACTTTCTACACATCTTTCGTCTTATGCACTTTTGAAAACTATGAATAATTTCAAACAGATATTATCTTTGGTCAAAATTAATTTTTGAAGCAGTGGATGTTAACAGAAAGCTTTCGGTTATATGTGTCTGAGAAATAGACTCTATAAAAATAACTTCATTTGGAGAAAAGTGCCTGTGTGCAGTTTGCAGTGTTTGCACACCCAATTATTGTGACATTGGGTGGCTGAACCGAAACAACAAAAGGGAACTATGACTAAGAAATGTTCTTAGTCATGCCAAAAATGAAAGGAAAGAATTGCTTCTGAACTCCTTACTGATTTTCTTCCATGTGGGATGCATCTTCTTGGACACTGGCATAAAAGCTTAAAAGCTTTACTTTGAAGCCACAGTTGTGAGGCTAAGATCATTATATTTTACCTTTGAGCTACTGAGTGTCTCCTGTTGATGAGAGGCAGCAGCCCAGGTGTGCAGAGAGGGTCAGCTGCAACCTGAGGATATGACAGAAAGCCAGGTTTAATAAAGGACATGGGTACTTTCAAGCACCCAGCGATTCCATGCCTCTGCAGCAGGGACTTGGGCATTGCCTGAGGAATCATTGGCACCTCAAAATTCTTCCAGAGAGGGAGACTGCAGCACCTTCCCTGTACAAAGTCACACTAGTATCAAATACTTAAAAGAAAAATTTTCAGGTTAATCCTTGTCTTTTAAAATCCAGTGGCAGAAGAAGGACATCTTGATGTCTTTTAATACAGGGGGACAGCAGCCCTAGAAGCAGGTCTGGATTCAATTCCTTCTGCAGCCTGAAACCAGTCCAACTGACACCACCCAGCTTACCCTGGAGTGCTCTTGGGCCATGCCAGCAGCTGGGATTCTGAGTGAAGTTAAAGTGGTATTAAGCAAAATGTAGAAATACTGGGTCTCCTCAGACTCAGCTTGGAGCTGTATCCCTTCCTACCTCTATTTCATAGTCTAAGATTCACTTATGTCGGCATTAACATTTCCATATAGGATCACAGAATATTTTGAGTTTGGAAGGGACCCACAAGGATCATCAAGTCCCAGATATCACCACCTTTACCCATCTGACACCCCTTCTGCATGAGTCTGGTTTGTCTTTTTGCAACTGTGAGTTGCAAAAGTAGCTAAGGGAAAAAACACTCAGGAAAGCAGCATCATGCTATCAATAATCAAAAGAGAAGATGCTACATAGATAGCCTTTCTTTTTCCACTTTTGCCTCTGTCCACATATGCCTTTTTCTCAGGCAAGGGCTCAGCCAGTGGGTAGACCAAGGGGCTTAATCAGAGAAATGACAGCATGCTGCGTAGACCATTAATAGCCAGGCACTTTCTCAGGCGGATAGACTGCCGCTGTTCCCAGCCATCTAGCCGCATTAATGAATAAGCAGACTAGCTGGATGCTTCTGAGAAAATGAACAAGGCTGACATTTGAAGTGTCATTGCTGGGCTTCAAAATTAATGCCCTTTTGAGATAAATGAAGGCGATTCACAACCTTTAAACTAGTGGCACAGACGGAAGCAGCCCAGAAAGCTGAGATTCCTGGATAGGAAATCTGGATGGCCCATGAAGGCCATATAAGGATAGTAAGACTGGCATTTGTGCTCCCCTATCTAAGTCCTGAGGGTACAATCCAGCAGCCTTATTCATAGAAGCATTCCAGTTAAAGTCAGATAACAGCAGCATGATGAAGTACATAGGACTGATTTTTCAAAATGGGATGTTCTTAATTATCTGATGCTGCTTCAAGCAGTTCCTTCTCCTTTTAAACGTAACCCAGCTTCTAATGTTCTCCACTCAAAACCATTAGTATGAGAAGGTCAGAAGTAACAAAATAGCAGAAGTATTTCATTTTTAGATGAAAATGTATAGAACAAACACAAACAATGCAAGTAGAAAATTTAAACCCAAAAGCTGTTTATCAGAGTTGCAATTATCTGCTCATCAAAGACTTTAAATACCACTAACACAGCCCCTGAGGCTCACTTGGAAGAGTTCTTTCAAAATACACTGGTGTTCCCTTACCAGGCTTGGAAAGAAAAGCCAAACCAAAAACAACCTTCCTGCTTCTCTGGACAATATACTCTTAAATTTAAGAAGTAAGATAAAGATACAGAATAATGCTAGTGCATGTAAGCTGGCAGGCATAAGGTGTGTAAGGCTTACAAATTAGGCATTCAGCTCATTATGGTCAGAAGCTGAATACTAGAGTCTCAAAGGCTACCAGAAGAACAAAAGTAGCCCCACAGAGAACACAAACCCTGCAGTGAGGATGCAATTACTTCTATATTTCTTCTCCTTCCAAAAGGCAAGACTGCCTCAGTCTCTTCTCATTAAGTGAGAAAGTTATTATTTGGAATTCATTCCTCCTCGTAATTACTAATTGGGAAGTGAATAGCAATACCATATAAAAAAGGATAATATTCTTAACAACAGTAAAAGCCATAAAGTAGCCTCATCACTTTCTATATGTTAGTTATGTCATATAGTCCTATTAGCACTGCTCAAAATGAACAAATTAACAAGGAAACATTAAAATACACTTCAGAATTGAAAAAATCAAAGGACTCAATATTAACGTATCAATCACTTCTTTAAGTCTCATTAATTTCTTCAAACAAAATAGCAATGAGACTGATGTGGGGATGTTTTGGTTTGGTGCATTTCTTTTTGATTTTGAAGAAACACAATGCTTGTTCAGGTCCCAGACTATCTCAGTCCTCCAGGACTGAAATCTTACCTTATTGAACCAGAATGATCTCTTAACATTTCAAGTCAGTGATTTCACTTGGAAGATTTTTTTTTCTGCAACGTGAACAATTCTCCACTGGATTCAGATGTCTTTCATGCTGAGAGAGCTATCGCACGCATTTGAACATGGCAAATTGGCTGTATACAAACATGCATGCACACACATATATAGAAAAGGTTACCTAGTGGTTGTTTTCCTGAATCCTCCTTCAGATGACCAGCCAACAGGATTACTTTCCAACGTGACTGTAATTAGTAAATTAACAAATGCAGTCTGCATACCCTTAGCTGTGCATTTTATTCAGCAGCAAAGGACAAGAAATATTCCTAACTGTTGTTAAGATGCAGCATATCACTTTCAGGTTTTATGAACAGGATATCATTACTGTCTTATATGACCTCTGGTTATGATACTAAAGAAAATGGGAACAAAATCTGTACTAAATTAAGTGTCTAAAATAAGTGAATTTCAGATGCCCACCTCTCTTGATTGACTTTTGAAGGAGGTTAAATGACGGTTAAATGACAGAATCACAGAATGGGTAGAGTTGGAAGAGACCACTGGAGGGCATCTAGTCCCACCTCCCTGTTCAGACAGGGTCCCTAGAATATATTACTGAGGTGTGTCCAGACAGCTTTTGAATATTCCCAGAGAAGGAGACTCCACAACCTCTCTGGGCAATCTGTTCCAGGACACAGTCACCTTCACAGTAAAAGAAGTTCTTCTTCATGTTCAGGTGGAACTTCCTGAGCATCAGTTTCTGCCTGTTGCCTCTTGTCCTATTGCTCAGCACCACTAAGAAGAACCCAGCTCCATCCTCTTGATACCCTCCCTTCAGATATTTACAGACACTGATGAGGTCCCCCCTCAGTCATCTCTTCTTGAGGCTGGACAGGCCCAACCCTATGAGCCTGTGCTTTTAAGAGAGATGCCTTAATCATCTTTGTAGTCCTCCGCTGGACTTTCTCCCAGAGCTCTATGTCTCTTATACTGAGGAGCCCTCATTTGAATTGGGCATATGACTTGAGTTGCCCAAATTAGGGTATGTGAAGCTCACAAAATGGACATTCTGATCATTATATTCTAAAGAAACTCAGCATAATGGACAAAAAAAAGTAACCTGAGGGGGTATGTAGTAAAGCCTAGGGCTTGAAAATGGTCATGGACCCTGGTATAGCATGAATTTACAGCATGTTACCAATTCTACATACTCCACCTGTAGACACTCTCACTGTGGAACAAGAATGCCTTTTCCTCCTGCATCTGGAAGAAATTGTGTACACTTGTCCTTACAATCAATATACCCGTGCCAATGGTCAGAGTACTATTCCTAGCAATGCAAGCTGAGTGACAGCGTAGGCTCACAGGGAAATTCAGGTAAAGGAAAGATCTCTCCTGAACTACTAAAGTTTGGGCAACCCTCAGTGTCCATTTCATTGTTGTGATGGTGCAGCTGAATGCTTTGGAGCCACTTTCAGGTCAGCCAGGGTGAAGTCCTGGCTCTTCTGCAGCCTATGACAAACCCCATAAGCCCAGATTTCATCTCCATGTTTCAGGAGTTTATAAGCACGGAGCAGCATTAAGTGCTGCAGTGATTGGGGGCAGGGGAGAGAAAAAAAGCCTCACTGGTTTTACATCTTAGATAACCAACTGTATTTGCTAAAATAATCTCATTCCAAAGCAAATAGATTTGATCCTTTAGAAATGTGCATCTTATCAGTGACAAACATTTGAACAAGCTCTTTGAATGGTGCCTCTTACTGATTTTTCAGTAACAATCAAATGTTCCATTGTTTCAATTAAAGCTTGGTCTTTCACTTAGAGACTTAATGTCCAATTGTAAAATGACTGATTGACTGCAATTATAAAGCAAGATGAATTATTTGTCTTCTTTTCAGACTAAAGAAAATTAGTGTAGGGTTTTATTGTTTAAGGGGGTCAATGTGTTTCATTATGTACTCACAGAGAATAGCACAATGATACTCCAGCAACCAGTTATATGGACTATTTTTATTAGCAGCAGAAGAAACCAAATACTGCACAGCTCATCAGGCTGTGTAAATGAAATGCAATAATGAAGTTCTCAAGCAAGCAGAATCAAACATGCCTGTGTTATTCCCTTTTTGCACTAAGTGTATGAAGTATTGCAGGAACTGCTCTCTGTATAAACACGTCTCTGTTCTATCATACATAATTCAGGTTTTCCAATTCCCCGGTGCAGCAGATTATCTAACTCCATACACTGAGGTACAGTCCACAAACCCTGCACCACAAGTGTACCACAACAGTACTGTACTGCACTGCATTATTGATACAACTCTGTCTCTTGCAACAACATATGTGCTCTCCATCAGCTTTATCCTAATACTTTAAAAAAATATCTATAGCATTCTCCCTACTAAGACCTGGATATGCTCTACAAGCAGTAAGTTGGACTTCACAGAACACTGGATAAACATGACTTTTCAAGCATCATTCATGAGTGCACAGGGATTTATATAACAAGACTGCTCCACAGCTCTAGCACTTGCTGCTCTCAAAATTCATAGGAGCTCTGTGGGGATCTTTGGGAACAGGTCTCAGATGACAGGCGTTTCTGTAATAGTCTTCTGTGTCCTGTAAGTCACCTCAAACATGGCATTGCAGAGCCCAGGCAGGGTCTGTTCCTGTGCAATCACCATCCTCACAATGGGATTGCAGGCTGTGTAAATCAGTGCGGAATTGAGTCTGGAGACTTGAGCTGCCATGAACATCTTAAAAGAAGATTACACCCATGTAATAATGCACAATCCTTTGCCAATCCCTAAAGNATCAGATTTCCCAGCCAGCTCAATCCTGGTTGTCCTGGAATCCAACCCTAACTCTGTGCAGCCCTAAGCCTGGCACTCTAAAGTCTGCTGGGTCCCTGGCCCATCCTTCCTCAGTGGTCTTGCTATGGACACCCAGCCCTGAGCTGAGTGGCTGAATACAGAGAGGTCAGTCTCCAGAGCCCAAAGGTGGTTTCTTCATCTTCTCCAGCAGTAACATAATCTATCTGCAGCTTCTGTTTTGGCTCTGTGGAGCCAGGCTGATCCTCTGGATGCGGGATCTAGTGCAGAGGGAATGGATGGTGTAGGCATGGGCATTCAGCCTATATCTGCACCCTTCCTCCCAGTCTTTCCAGCACAGGCTCAGTGGTAAGAAGATGAAGAGAGAGCTGCATCCTTCAGGACTCAGGAGAGGACACACAGAACATTTCTACACCTTCAGCCACATTTGGACATGGTTTGTATGCCCAAGTCCTAGGTAAGGGAGAAAGGGATTGGCCTGGCTGGAGGTGCCAGTCTGCACAACATCACACAGGGCACAAGGGGACTTGAGCACTGTTCCCTGTCCTGTTTGCAAAAACACAGGGCTCTGAAAGACCAAATAAAACTTATAGCTAATCTCCAGCTAGTGCCTCATGTTCCCAGGGAACCCAGCCCACTGTCTTGTAAATCAGCCAGTCCCCAGCCAAACAGATGGACTCAAACAGCCAGGAGGCAAGATGTTGGCATCAAAGGTTGAGATGAAAATCAAAGTGGTTGGGATTACAGAGATGGCTGCTCTTTTGAGGCCAGGCTTCTTATTCAAGGGATGTAATTTGACTATCCAACCTAAATTTTTAAATTGGTTTTAGACAATAACCTCCTGTACTAAGACAGTGTTAGGTGATCTGGATTGGGATCAGAGTGGAAAAAGATTGTACTGGAAGGGCAAGAGGAAGAAATGTAATAAAATTACAGAGAACAAAATATGAAGATGGAAAAGGGAACAGGAATCCTGTTACCCTGATCCCCTAGCAGGAAGAGCATGGTACCTAACAAAAGATGAACTGCAAAGGACAGATGTACATTTACTGCTGAAATGCAGAAGTGTGGAAGTGAGCAACTGTAGCACCAAGGCAACGTGATTATAAGAATTAAATATAAACACAAGCAAGAATGTCTGCATGAGTACAGTTAACTGTGCCATTGCTCTTCGAGCACCAGGTCCCCATAGCACCCAAGGTCAAATCCAGCCAAATTACTGACTAGCTGAACCTTGAACCTTCTCAATTGCAGACGATCCCACAATTGAACAAGAAAACACTTGTTTGCTCTGAAGAGTCAGGTCCTGGCAGCATCAGAGCTAGTTGTCCAGGATAGGATCTCTGGGAACTTCCACCACACAAATTATACAGCCACTATCTTTGGAAATTCATTGTAAAGTGTGCATCTTTGCTTAATCGCTCCTGGACATACCTGACATCACTGGAGCCCTCCGTCCCCAGAATGTCCCCTGCCTGTTTTTAACCTCCTCAGAGCTGACCTCCCTGCAGCTCAAAGTCTAATGTTGTGCCTTGGTTTGACTTTTGGCTTTCACCCCTGAATGACAGCCACATTCTTTGCTCATCACAAGGCAGCAGTGTCCATCATTCTGCTTTTTCAATGGTTTTTTTTTTCAGAAAGCTCTTCTCTGGCAAAAGCAAAGTTTCAGAGCAGCCTGGGGAAAAAGAAAAATTGGTTGTACAACCTGAGCCACACCTGAGCCCTTCTGCATCCCTAACCTTGCAGCCAGGAACCTTGGAGAAGCATGGCTACCAGCTCTGTGAACCACTGTCCTTGACTCCTGGCAGGCATGGTCTCACTGCACCTGCAGAGCTGGCAGCCCGCTCTCATCCTCCACAGTCTCCAAGAGCTGAACTGGGTTCCAGCTCTTCAGGCAGAGGAATCTGTCCCCACTGCAGCTGGAGGCACCCCAGACCAAGAGCATGCCAGGGTCGCTTATGCCCTTTTGACAACTTGCCCCATGCTCCAAATTTCAGCTATTCCTGCTCTTCTGGATCTTCTTCCCATCTTCCCAGCCCCAGCTTTGCAGGAATGGCTGTGCACCATTGCTTGCTGGGCTGGAATCCATTCTTCTAAGGCTGACAATGAATGTGACTGTCAGACTGTCAGAGAGTAGGGCCAGCCCCAATGCCTGCCATGCACAGCAGCCCAAGGGAGCAGCATTTTGAGTGGCCTCCTGCCTAGCTTTGCTTGTTTCCTGCAGGAGATGAGGGAAATGCCCCACACAGGCAGTCCTGCCCTGGAGAACAAGCTGCATCCGTAGGGGAGCACCGGGCGGACAAGGGTGGTGGAAGCAAGACCTGCGGTGCTGAGGGTGCGGCTCTTCCCTTGGATGCTGCCATGCCCTGGCCCCCTGGGTCCGGGCCCCTGCGCACCCTGGCGCAGCCGTGCCTTGTCTTCGGAGACACTGGGGAGGCACATGGTATCCCCAAAGGCCACTCGTCGCCTCCGGCTTCCCCTTCCCCGGGCGGCTTGGCGCTGACGGCAGCACGGGGCTTTAACTTTCCCCGCCGGATCAAGGGCCTTTTGTAACCGTACCGCGGCCTCACACCCCTGTCCCCCGAGAGCATCCGGCCACCATGTGC
>VXAX01001773.1:693596-704325 GCA_013399835.1 Leptocoma aspasia
GCCGCCTCCCCGGCTCGCTCGGGCTTGCGGCCGCCTGACACAACTTGGGAGCTCCTCCAGAAGAACAAGAATAATTAGTGATAATAATTTAGAACAAAGCGGAGAAGCAGAAGAAGCGAGTGGATAATGTCAACCCCGAGCAGATTCAAAANGGGCGAGAGACAATGCTAAGCCGTACCCCTTTCTTGAGGCACATGGCTGGTGTCTCCCACCCTCCCCTCAGGGCTGTAGTTTCTGTGCTGGGCTGTAGAATATGGCTAATAAAGAATTACCCTTGACTACTGAATGAGCCCATTCAGCAATCCCAGGAAGTATTTCAGCCTCGCATCGCCCGGCTGTATCGCATCCAACTATTGTGCCAAGGACAGCGCCGGCAGATCCTGGCTTGAGCCACCGGCGCTTCTAGACCCTCCAGTTTCCTCGCCTGGCGTTTTCCCTCTGTCAGTGTCTTGGGTGGAACAGAGATTGGGAAAGTAGCGACATGGCAGTGGGGTGTGGGTCTCTCGGTGCGCATCCTTCTGGGTGCTGTCGGGGAAAATATTGCATAATATATAAATTGTAATAAATCCAGGGATGGATGCGAACCTGAAACACGGCATTTAAAAAGCTATGCAGCATCTGAACTCTGCTTCTTAAAATGATGCTGGTGTGCTCTTTACATAGGTAGGGTGTTCCTTCCTTGATGCTGCCCACAGTCTGCAATGTGCAGGGATGGAGCATGTCCTCATGCAGGTCCGTGAGCTTCAGGAACAGCCCTCCTGCTCCACACAGGCATGGGCTGGGGACCTTGTATATGAGGCATCTGGAAAAGAGTGGGAAGGACCACTCCTCAGCTGTTGAAAGATTTATTGACTTTGTGTACTAGCACAGTGTATTTTCCTCTCACTTGATCCTATGACATCAATTTTTCAAGGCAATGCTTGTAGTTTTGTTGGGGTTTTTCCTCTTAAAAGAGGTAGTTTTTGAGTTTTTTCTTCCTAAGCTTAACTCTCTGTGAAATATACCTGTCACTATTGAACGTCTTTTTGTGTCCAGGAAAGGATCTATGCTTAAAGTAAGAGATCTGCCAGATAGGTGGGCAGTGAGGGGTCTGAGCTGGCAGGTAGGCCATGCTTCAGATGTCTGTCTGACATGGGCAGGGCCAAGACAGTTCTCACAAAGCTGGTGTATTCACTGCCATTGAGCCCTTGAAGGGTTGGCGCTTTTACTTCTCTGTGGACATGGTACAGATTTGTCTTGGTCACTGAGCATAAAAAATGTTTGAGATCTTAAGCTCATTGCACAGTGTGCAGACTGTTCTTTGCCTCCTCCTAACTTGATTGTTAAAGGCTCAGCCTTTATTGTCTGCAGCCAGTTGCTATATATGCCAGTCTTTTCTTGTGAATAATGAAGAAAAAATGGCATGCCCTTCAGCTACATATATTGTATCATTTCAAAAGACACCAAAGATGCATGAAGTACTGTTGATAACTTGGCTCTCCTCTAGTGTCATCATAATTGCAGAGGGAGGTGGCATTTGTAAATATATCTTAATAGAAATTTTAACTTGCTTTGCTTCTTTGTGGTGGTCTGGGGTGTGTGCAGTCTGGTCCCACCCAACTGTCTTGCCAGAATTGTTGATTAGCAGCTCAGCTGTTTGAAAAAGTATGCTGGGCTAGATGCTTTTTCTTTAACCAGCATCAATACAATTGTATTTCAGGTGGCAAGAACTGTCTGTGCTAAGATATAATTCTGCTTGACACCAGCTCAGTGATACTATAAAAAAGCAGTGATACCAGTGTGTGATACCTTGAAAATCTTTTTGATATTGAGGGTTCATGGCCTAAGGAATCAGCCCTAATTAGCCAGCAAGGTGGCTTTAAGGAATGTAAATTCAGGAAAGTGAGATCCCTGTATACTGCTTGGAATTTCTTATATTAGGTTAGGAGAAAGGGTGTGGCCAAATTGCTTTTGCTGCCTGTGATTTCTGGTGTTTGCAATGGCTAGCTGATTTCTCACTGCTGATGTGTTTAATTGCTGAGGGATGTGGACAGCTGGGCAGCAGGCTGGCCATTTGAGGTCCTCTGTGCAGGCATGTGCACAGGAGTGCAACAGCACGTATCTCCTGCACCTTGTCTCAGCGTCAGTGCTTCCGAAACCGCGCCACTGTTGTGTGCGTTTGTAAATCCTGCCCTAAGATGTCTGGTTATTAATACTGAAGGAAGAGGGGCCTGCAATGTACATGCCCTGTAGGGTATGTATATGGTGCCATATTTGGAAATGAGGATTTGGTAGTGCCATTCTTCACATAGCTTTTCTGCTCTTAACTCCTCAAATAGGAAGCAGTAACAGATGTTAATTGTCGTGCCTGGTTCCTGAGTGGTGTAAACTGACATCTTCGCCTTGGATTTTTAGCAGTATCACTAGATTGGCTATTGCTTTAATAGAGGTCATACAGGAATAGCAGAAAGACTGTAAATCTTACCGGTTTGTCAAGCTGAAGTAAACAAGGTTCTTCTGACTTGTTGGGCAGAGCATTTTATTGCACCTTTTTTTGCAACATCCTTGTTCTTCAGTCTACCTTCTGTCAAGAACTGTCCCAATTGAATCAATAAGGTAAGAGTGTTTACTTCCCTGCACATTGTATAGAAAGCAGAAGAATATTTCATAAGGATGTTTTAATATTGAAGTTAGATCTATCTAGTTGGATACCTATACCTGTTGTTTTGGGGGATGTAAGAATATTATGATGGCACGGGTACTTTACTTTATAGACATAAAGGCACCTGGAAAGGAACACAACTGATGAAATATTCCTGGTCATCCACAGTGTCAGTTGTACCTGTGCTTTTCTGAAGAATGTGGTAATTTTATTTGCACTCTGAAGTTGTTAGAGGTAGTTTTACCAACCTTGCAGCTGGGGTGGGAGATACAACTAGAGCTAGAAAGTGGAAGGAATACTTTTTAGATGAGCAACAGACTGCTGGTATAGTTATGAGCCAAGTATTAACTTTCTGCTGTATGACCCTATTAGTTTTATAGACAGCATGCCTTAACTCAAGGCTCAGTTGACTATAGTAGCTTATCTTACTTTTCGTATTCTGAGGACAAGCTGCTCCTTGGTACTGCTGATAATGTCAAGTAGCGTCTATTGATAAAGTTATTGAGCAATTCACACTAGTGAAAAACTACTAGAGCATCCTCTGATGTCTGTGAGTGGGTGTGTTGAGTATGGTAAAGGGTGAGCTGGTGAGATCTTGTATGCCTGGCTCCCTTCAGAAATTTACCCTTCTGGAAAATAAGTCTCTCGTAGTAGCAAGAGGGTTAGGGATATACTGCTCCGGAACTTTTTGATCATTCATGTTAAACTGGCATGTTTGCCTTCTTAGGACTTGTAACTGGCCTTCCGTGGGCAGGAGAAGTGTGCTTTGACTAGATGAGCTTTGTATTGACTGATTATTGGGCCTTTCTCTTCAGAGAGACCCTCTGTATGGTGTGAACTGTTAAGAATCTTTGGGGTCTAAGTCTCAGCCTTCTTATGCAGCTGCATCTCCAGCTGGAATGGGCTGAGGAAAGAGCTGCTTAGATCCCTCCTTTTTCCACCTTAATTTTTCAGTTGGAAATGACCTAGTGGAAATGCAAGCCCAAAAGCAGTCTGCAGAGGAAGACACTTCCCCAAGATCAATATTTACATGGCCTTCGTCAGAACAAAATGTATTACATTGCCTAACTAATTTTTATGGAAAATGAAAATTCTGAATTGTGAAACTGAATTTCAACTTCACATTAAAACAACAACAGAAGCCTCTCTGAGAAAAGGCTGAGTTCTGAAGTACAAATTGGGCTGTTGTTTTAGTAAACTGATAGCTATTTTGAATAAAGTCTTTGTAATGAAACATTTGGTACCTTGGATGATGCCAAAATTCTTGAGGTTTATTTAAAAAAATCTGATGAATAGATGCCAGTTATCAAAGTTCAAGTTTATCAAGTGTGGTTTAGCAGAAATTTTTCTGGTCAAAGAACTTGACCACATGCAGGACTTTGTCTGATACAGAAAGGATATTGTTCTCCATGCTATTTTCCAGTTGGAGCTATGTTGTCTAATGAAGTTCCTTATCTTTTCCCCCACCATTTTCTCCCAGCTCTCTGATCCTTCCTTTCAGAGTACAAACTCCAGTTGTCCAGGTAAATGTTAATGAGTTTGTAGTTGACTTTGCAGCTGAAAGGGGTATCTGCAGATTCAGACAATTCAGTCATAAATTGAACAGTTCTTTGGTTGGTTTTGGGTTTTGTCTTGTTCTGGTTTTTTTTTGTTAACCAACATATTCAGTATGCTTACTCTTTCACAGCTTTCTTGGAACGAAAACTAAGGAACTTGATTTATTGCTATGCTGTGTACCAAAGTATTTGGGGCATGGGGGAGCCCTACAAAATGCCTGCTTCCCAAAGGTCTTGACTGAGGAACTTCAGAGGTCTTGCCTGCTTAGTCTTTCTATGTAATTAAAGAAAAAAAACCACCTTTTCTTCGTGCCTTTTTGAAAATATGATCAAGAGTCAGGAAAGTTCACTTTCTTTTTTCCTGGTTTGACCACACACTGTAGCTGCTGTGTTCCTGCACCACGGTGAAACTACATTTATTATTTTACTTAAATTTAAAGGTGAATAAAGTCTTGATTACTGTAGCACACATGAAAAGGTAAGTAGTGAATGGATTGTCTGAACAGTGTTTCTTTCTGGCAGTATGCCAATCATAATGCATCTTTAATGCATATGTTTTGTAGATACACATTTCTGTTTGTCTCTAGCATGAAGTTTTAACTTGCCTCTGACTCAGAAGCAATTTGGAAACTTTTTATGATCACTTCTTTGGGGCTTTTTTTTTTTTTTTTTCTTTTCAAGCATACTTTCTGTGCAGTTTTGCTGTTGCAGAGCAATGCTCTAAATCATGCTAGGGTCACTTAATTTCCTGCCATTATCTTTTACTGGTCACTTTTTTATGAACTGGAGTTCTAGTTGCTAATAAAATTAAACATAACTTTGAAGTGGGTGCAGTAAGACAGAATGGGATCCAAAATTCTTTCCATTTTCTGCTTCAGACTTTGCTTGTGTTAGATTCTGCCTTTTGTTAAAACTGGACTCCTTGTCAGTCAGAGGTGATGGATGCTAGTGCTGGAAGAAAGTGGGTCAGTGCTGTTGAGATTGGATAAGAAATCCCCTCCTGACCATTACACAGCCTGTTAGAAATCACTGACCATGACTTGACAGTGCAGTGTGTCTGATCTCTGCCTTGGACAGGGATGGACATGGGGGAGAGCAAAAATGGAGCCAGGCAGGTGTCAATGCAAGCTCCTGTGGTATTTTGTTCTTCCCTTTACCTTTTTCTCCCCAGCCCTTCCTACATCTACTTGTCAAGCTATCCCACACCTAACCTTTCTGGTCTCTCTAGTGGAAATCGGTGCTACCTTAACTTGTATTAATCCCTATTAGAGTCTAATCTACTCTTACTGCTGGGCTTTCACAGGGCAAAGTAGGCTTTGGAGTGTGGGGGTTTGTTTGTGTGTGAGCGATTAGGCTAAATGTGTAGCAGGGCTGCCTGCGCTCGGGCTGCTGCCGCCTCTGCTTCCTGCAGGGTTTAGTCTTAGCACTGCATTTCCTCTGGGTGCCTTCTCCCAGCTTGCCATGAACGGACCCGACCCTTCAGGGATCTGCCCCCTACTCTGCTGTGAGCTCTCTGGGCTGATGTGGTCAAGTGCTGGCCATCTCTGAGGCAAGGCTGGCTGAGCTTGCCCTGTGCTGGTCAGTCTGGGAGCTGTGACTCATGAATGGCCTCTTGTTCCTGAAGTTGTGTCATCTTTTCTTTCCCCGCTTTTTGTCTCTTGGGCACTGTGCCACACACCCTGAGATTGTGGGGGTATGTGTGTAGGTACATACATATGGATGTGGAAGATGAGCAACAGCTGAAAATTGGAGGCAGTGGTTGAAGGTGCAATGACTGGCATCGCTGCTCGTGTACCAATAACAGGGATGAGGCTGGTGGGCTGTGCAGAAGCAGATACTTGGGATGAAGCACAGAGGGCCATTGCTGAGAGCATGGGTCCATCTCTTGGGTAAGAGACAGGGCTGTCTACACAGGAAGACTGCTTGCTGTGTATCTTTTACATTACGAAGGCTATATCTGGCACCAGAACTAAAGGAGTTGGTTATCACTGCTTTTTCCTTTGTTTCCAAGACTTAAACAGCTGCAGGCTCTTCTGGCAGTTTGTGTGGTGGCTTGGTCCCGTGGGAGTGCTTTAAGGCAAACAATTCACTTTGATCTGTTGTAATGGAGCCATAATCCTGAGGCACTACTTCCTCCAGAATCTACTGTTTTCTGCATCTTATGGAAGTCATCTTCTAGTAGACATGGAAGTGTGTCACAAGTAAGTTACAGCCAGTTTAGCCTGGTAGGCTAAAGGTCTTTTACCTGTGCTCTGCCCACTGATCCATCTTGTCCAGGCAAAGCACTCATATTCTCAAGTAATTTTCAGTTAATTTCAGTTTTGTAATTGATCAAGGAAGAGCTCGTTAAGAACTCCTTCCCTCTCATTTTTTATTTTGTGTCACTATTTCTCAGGCATATACCTGTATGAATTTCAAGATGCAGTATTCAGTCTTACGTTGTACAACCCACTGGAAACCTGAATTTTACCTGGAGGTGACGGATAAATCCAGAGATTGAGATGTAATGTCATTATGAAAAATGAACAGCATTTTGGAAATAACCCCTAGCAAATCTGATGTTGTGTTTCCAAGAACTGGCTTGTATGTGGGCATGGCCATGACTTCATGTTATTCTCCTGTCTTCTCTGAAGGTGTAAATGCTTGGTTTAGTTCATAGTTGGCACAATAAAATAATCCCAGCTTTAGATGCATGTTAATGAGGTTGGTGTTCCAGGTAGCAAGGGAAGGCCCACTAAATGGGCTAATAAAATGTTGTGGAGAAAGTGGATGCTTTATGATTTGATTCTGTAATAATCATATTTGTGAAATAAATTAAAGATGGCCTGTGTTATTTACTCCAAACTCCATCCAGTGCAGGATGGTGCTGTTGATCTGTCTTTAATTAAGTCTCTCCTAAGGTATGTGGGGTCTTTATCTGTGTTTACCTTGATCGTAGCATCTGAGGGGTTGCTTTTAATTAAGGTGGTGAGAAGGGAAAAATACTTTTTCTGTGTCTATTTTTCTCATAAAAGATTCAGTGGAACTTGCTTAGAAGTGTGGTCATGGATTCATCAGTTAGAATATTCCTGCTAACTTTGTTATGCTATCTGTTATTGACCAATAAAACGTGCTTTAGTTTCAGTTGCAACCTCCTGAGACTTTCCGTTATAGATGCAGAAGTGCTGACAAGCAGGCAAGGGAGCTGTATTAGCATATTAACCAAAACATTCTTGAAATATACTCGACCTAAGTGTTTTTTATTGTAAAATAGAAGTCACAAAATGTATAATTAGAACACTTATGGTGCAGTATTTCTTGTTAGCTATATTGGGAATAAAAAGCAAATGCAGCTGGTTTACTGGATGATGACTTCCAGGAAGTAATGACTGTAACCCTTTACATAATTAGCTGTTGTGGGAAACAAAACTGACTAGAGATTCATGTAAACTATCCAGACTCCTTAACTGACTCAGTGCTTACTCATCTGACTTACTCTGCATGTAAAATCTTCTAGTAGTTTGTTGATGCTGTCTTTTGTGGGGAGTCTTTGAGATGGTGCATGTTTCTTCCAGGGTGTCACAAATGGAGTGGTGCACACTTTTGCCTTTGCTCTGTGTGTAAAACTAAATAAGGAGACAGGCTGATCCCCTTTCACTTTGCAGTGTACATTCCTTCATATGGGAAAATAAAGCAGTCTCTACTGTTTTAGCCAGTTCCAGAGTATCTGCTTCCTGAAAATCAGAGGAATCTGTTCATGTTTACAAAGTACAGAGTACACCAGAAGTCTAATAAGATTCGGTGATAGCTCTTGTATGACTCTGTTCTTTCCACAACCTGTCTTTTTTCAAACCTTGCAGTTCTCTGCTTTTCCCCTCTGATTCTTTTTTAAGCAGAGAGAGGGTAAACAATCCAAAGCATCAGGTCAGATACAAGATAAAATAAGTGTTCATTCAGTATCGAGATGAGCAGGCATCTCAACTGAAATTTTCTAACTCAAGTTACTGTTTTACACAATAACAGAGAAATTTAAATTATTACAAGTTACTTAATTGAATTTTTAAAATATAGATCAGGATGATCTGTTATTGTGCTTGTTCTACTAAAACCAAGAAAAACCACCCCAAAAAGGCTTTTCCCTTTTATCATACACTTAAATACTGGTCTCTGTAACTATTTGCTGTGGCTAAGTTGCTAGGCATAAAGTTACTTTTATTTCTTTGAGAGTATTTCTGCAGGCATTCAAAAGGCATGCTAAAAAGAAAAAAGTTCTTAACCCTTATCAACGGATTCTTACTACACCAAGGTTGCTATAAGTGGTTAGACAGCACAGCAAGCTCTACTTCTTGCAAATCACGGATTTGCTGATGAGTAGAAATGAAAGTGTATAAACTCTTGTCCATAGATGCCTCGTGTATTTTGCAAATTGGTGTCTGCATTCTTGGCTTAAATAATACTAGTTCCTTGAAGAACCAGCTGTGTAGCAGAAAGCTAGCTTTTGTGTGTGTTGTGCATGTGGATAACTGGTGTGTTTAAGAACTTGACAACTATGCTGTGCTTGCTGCCTAGCAGACAGACTGCTTGAGGTTAAGACCAATGTAATAGAGTTCTTCGTATTATGTACCGTTTTTTGGGGCTGTCTTCATTTGTGCCTTCCTAATTTCCAAGTAACAGTGCATAAAATTAGTGAGATTATTAATGTAATGACAGAAAATAGAATCAAAGTGTTAATCTGCTCAGATACTTTAGCATTAAAATCACAACCGTGTGCAAAGTGGGAGAAGGTTCCCGTGTGCAGAAGAGATGAGGGAGCCCAGTGCAGGTAGCAAGTCCCCACCTGCTAGGTGCTCCTCTGGTGGCAGCGAGCGCTGTCGTGCACACCCAGCATCACTTCTGCCCCGGCAGCCTGCGGTGAGCAGTCTGTGTGCATCTGCAGCCAAGCTCATCGGATTATTGTGGAGTGTATTGTAATCCTTTAATTGCCAGCCACTTCTGATGCCATGGTATTGTAGTTGTGGGTCAAATTCTGTGCTTCTTAAGCAGCGTTCTCACTTTACCTGTGGGATGGTGCAATAGACTACGCCGTGCGAACTTGACCGTGTGTCCTTAATGAGGAAAAAGAAGCCTCACCACTCTTACAGTAAAGATTTTCTTCCTTATATCTAATCTAAATCTTCTCTCTTTCAGTTCAAATGAATTCTGCATTCTCCTATGACTACATGCCTTTGTAAAAATTCCCTATCCAGCTCTCTTGTTCCCTTTAGGTACTGGAAGGCTGCTCTGAGATCTCCCCTGAGCCTTCTTTTCTTCAGGCTGAACAGCACCAACTCTCTCAGACTGTCCTCATAGGAGAGGTGCTCCAGACCCCTGATCATATTCGTAGCCCTGCTCTGGACTTGTTCCAGCAGGTCCCCATCCTCCTTATGATGGTGGCCCCAGTGCGGGATGCAGCCCTCCAGGTGAGGTCTCACCAGAGCAGAGTAGAGGGGAGAGTCTCCCTTGGCCCACTGGCCATGTTTGGTGTTCTGGGCTGCAAACACACATTGCCAGATCAGTGTTGTGCCAGAAGCATTGTTGAGCTTCTTGTCAACGTGCCCAAGTCCTTCTCAGGGCTGCTCTCAATCCGTTTTCTGCTCAACCTGTATTTGTCCTTGGGATTATCCTGACCTACATGCAGGACCTTACACTTGGCCTTGTTGAACTCCATGAGGTTTGCAGGGGCCCACCTTTCAGGCCAATCTAGATGCCATCACTTCCTTCCAGCATGTCATCCACACCACACAGCTTGGTGTCATTCGCAAACTTGCTTTTGAATGAGGGTGCATTCAATCCCATTTTCCGTGTCACCAATAAAGATGTCAAAAAGCCCTGGTCCCAATACAAACCCCTGAGGAACACCACTCATGCCACTGGTTTCCATCTGGGTGTCAAGCCGTTGACCACAACTCTTTGAATGAGACTATCCAGCCAATTCCTTATTGACCAAGTGGTCCATCTGTCAAATCCATGTGGCTTCAGGTTAGAGACAAGGATGTCGTGTGGGATTGCGTCAAGTGCTTTACACAAGTCAAGGTATGTGACATATTGCTCTTCCCTTATTCTTTAGTGCTGTAACCCACATTACAGAAGACCACCAAGTTTCTCAGGCACAGTTTGCCCTTATAAAGTCATGTTCACCAGTCACAGTATTTTCCACCTGCCTTAGCATAACTTCAAGGAGGATCTACTGCATGATCTGGCTAAGCACTGAGGAGAGACTCACACCTCTGGGAAACCTTTCTGGACAACCATAATGTTGAGCAAGAAAAACCCTCTTTTGCATATCAAAAGGGAAAAAAAAGATCAATGGAAATAAGAGCCAAAGTGTAATTCCTCCAGTATATATTCCCTGACAAGTAAACTTGTAAGGGTTGCCGGTGGGAAGGTAGGGTGTTCAGAGGGACTGTTCAATGAGACTGCAGGCACATGCTTTGATAGTGGCCTGGTTGGCAGTTCAGTGTCACTCTGTGTTGTTCCCTGGTGGTTCCAGGATAGCCTCTGTAATTGGTGGGGG